>JBAWJQ010006496.1:0-64271 GCA_037783105.1 Bactrocera zonata
TGTACTCCATTTATTCATATAGATATTATATAAGTTAGAAGCGTGTTGGTTTTCAGGGCGTCAAGAAAAACGGAAAATCGCGTTTGCGAAAAATGTTCTACTGATCATTCTGAACAACTTTCTAAAACCGGTTTTGAGCTAGCGATTTTTGGCTGAAATTTTTTAAAGATCGTGAAAATTTTGTTCGTGAGATTTTGAAATATCCGAATGAAACTGAATTACATAGGTGCATATTGAAATCTATTGATCGTTTGTCGGGATTGGTCAGATTGTATAACTATATCACATATCTCTCATACAAACGATAATACTGATTTTTTAAATTTCGCCTTAAAAATCGTTGGCTCGCAACCGAGTTTAGATCCATAGTCTCTTAGACAAGGTTGTTCAGTATAATTTTTAAAACATTTCCCGCAACCCGATTTTATTAAGAAAAAAAAAATTAAACCGCGCCAATATAGCTGCAAGTACAATACCAAAGGAACAATTAAACACAAAACAATTCCGTTGTACAACTTTTATGCCATGGACACAACAACAAAACTTAGAGAAATTATAAAACTGTGTTCCTTTAAGTTTAATTAATTTTATTCTTTATTATATACTCTTATACATTTTACTGAATTTCAAAATTTCTGCAAATATTTAAAATGGTGTGACATTTTCGCTTGTTATTTTAATAAGTTTGTGTTACGAAAACAAAAACGAAATAATAATAAGATAAAGTATTACAATTATTGAAGTTTATTAAAGATAAGAGAATAATGCTTTGACACAAGTATTCGTAAATGTAAAGTAGGTATACATATATGTATAAAGAATATCAATATCCCTATATGTATATGTGCAAATCAAGTACACACATACGTATGATGCGCGAGTGTTTCACAAGTGGCCTTAAAGGTATACAATACAATTTATTTGCAGATATATTCACTATGATTACTAGTAAGGTTTTAAATGATTTTTTTTTTAGTTTTGAATCGTAATTGGAAAAATCTTTAATTAGGTATGTATGCATACGTGCATAATTATAATATAATAGAATTGCGAATAAATAAACAGCAAACTTCATTCCATGCGTCGCTGAAAGTAATTAAAATGACAAAATAAAGAAAATTATTTGTTTACAAATCATGTTCGTGTAAAATTGTTAGTGTTTCATAATTGGAAATTCTTTTAAAACCTTAAATATTGTTTTTTTTTTTTTGTTTTTTATAATAATATTTTTTTTTTATATTAACTAGTTATACGTCCAACTCCAAATTTTCTACGAATTTCAGTTGAGAATTTCACATCTCCAAGAATTTGCCGTTCGGTGGTGAGTAAAACCTACCTACATGCCTTTGTGGGCAAGAGTGTGTGCAGAAGTTTTACTGAATGAATGTGCCATAAGACTTATGTGTATTAGCTGCTTGGTTACTCGTTTAGCTGTGAAAATTATTTTAAAAGCAAGTTATTAACATATACATTTCAATTATATATATATGTGTGTGTGCATACCCAACTTCCGCTTATACGTTGACGCGCTGCTGCTCTTTACAGCTTCTTCAAATAGGCGGCGCACTTCACCGCACTGCTGACCTGCCCGGTATTTAGGAGATTCAACTTCTTATGCTTTGCACGGAATTTCCTCACATAGGCATCAATCAGATTCTTGATCTTATGAGGATTAATTTCGCCCGAACGACTGTGACATATCTGCCGCATGCGTTGCAATTAGATGATTATTAATAAATAAAATAGGAAATTTGTGTATTTTCATCAAGTTTATCAAACCTTTGGCACAGCTCGCCGCATAATCTCCTTGTAGTCATCTTTAGTGATCTGTTTCTTATTGAAACGTGGCTTCAAAACCAATTTGACTTCCTCAACGACACGCTCCTGTCGATTCAGCTTACGCAAAAACTATATTTTTGAGTAAAAGAAAGAGAAATAAATAAAGCGGTGAATATTAATCAAAAATATACTGTAAAGTATATTTTAAGTAGAATTAGACAGAAAATTTTTTTGCATATTGTCTTTTTTTACTTCTGAGACATGTGAAAACAATAGAAGTAGATCCGTGATTCGAATCTTGTTTTTGGTAGGAAAACTGCGCTGTGAATTCGAAAAGCTTTCGTATGCTGTACGAAATCGTTGAAAACATTGCAGAAGTGTTTTGGGAGTCTACTTTATCACGAACACAAGTACAATTATTGTGACAACGGCAAAGTTTGACTTCGCGTAAAGTCGCAAAAGAGGTGCTTGACAACCTAGCTGGGGACTCCACATTCAGCGCGTCATTACTTGTGGCTAGACGTTGATTTATGAATATGCCGTCGAAACTGTCCAACAATGTAGTGAATGGTGATACAAAAATGAGTCTAAACCGAAAAAGCTGAGGGCATGGAGAGCTGTCCCAGACAAGGCTTATAACAGATGTTTGGAAAATTGGATGAAGCATTGGTATGCTTGTATTGGCTCAGGAACCTATTTTGAAGTCGATAAAAAATATTTGTTCCCCGCCAACGAGAGTCCGATCTAAGTTACCGGAACGAACTTCGATTTTTATACGGCCAAGAACTATCTCCACGGCACTATTCCTCGAATTACTTCAGGAATGTTTTCGGTCGCTACAACAACATCTGTATTAAAATACGGATTAAATTTGATCACATGATACATGGTGACTCTTTTCCTTTGATGGCACATCGGTTTTTGAGTAGCCACATCCAAGTGTCTCGTAAATACCTGTCACAGGGGATAAAATGACAAAAGCACATGATTTCGTATTGGCAGGCAGACCGACGCTTGAAGGTCTGGGAGATGAAACGTGGATGCATTGGTACACACTAGAAAACTAGGATCTGCCGAAAACTGAAGAACGATCTTCTGGCATTCCCAACGTATAATCTACAACGACTACCAGAGAAGGGGAAAATCAGCCAAACAGGCTCCAGTAAAGCGATATATTGGGCATGTTCCCATAAAAATATTTCCCAGACGGAATAAAGAAGTTGAAGCATCGCTACGTCAGGCGTACCAAATATGTTGTATTTTCCAACTTTTTGTATGTATCCTAAATTGATCATCAAATAATGGTATCATTTGGAAGTGCGGGCATTTCAATTATAATATTTAGTAATGCAATTGAATATATTTGAAAAAATCAAAACTTTGGAAGACTTGCTTTCAACAAATTGTGGGCGAAATATAAAATTTTTATTTATCACAGGTGCCAAAGAAGCAAATGATTAACTTAAGAGGGATAATTTAGTAATACAATTCTACTCTAGAATTTTGAAAAATTCGATTTTTTTTCATATATTTAAAGATTAGACTTTCAAAAATATGACCTTGGAAGGATTTTTCAAAATTCCACTTGTTTTCGGAGATACAGCCGATTTTGTGAGGTGGCGTCCGTGTTCACAAGAAATGTCTCCTAAACTTTAAACGATACAACCGATTTACTTGAAATTTTGTGTGAACCTTCTTTATATAATCCTTTATCGTTCCTACCAGCATCGTGTCAATTTTTGTTTTTAATATTTTAAAAAATTCAGGAATTTCAAAAAAAAAACGTAAAAAATGATTTTTATTTTCAGGCAGTCGCCATTTTTCAAAAAAAAAAATTTTTTTCGTGTTCTTAGAATTTTCTAAAAATCCACCAAATCATAACTGCTCTGATAATCTTTAAAGCTCTTATTTTTTAATGTAGGCATTCAAATCACTTACCTTATCTTTGACTTGTAGTTCAACGGCTGAGTTTGGTACGTCATCATAGACCTTAACGTGATCGTCGGTTTTAGTGACTGCAAAGAGTTTATATAAAATTATAAATATAACAAAATATACTTATGCAATAGTTTCTTTTTAGAGATATTTTTGGCAATGCAATTTTTCAAATTATGGCATTAATTGAAGTGATTTACACACACCTAGACAAGTATGTGAACAGCAATTCGTTGGTTTCGTGTATTCTTTAGTGATATCAATATTGTTGATGTTGTTACTTAAACTATCGCTTAGTTAAAACTATTATATGTATATATACTTATATATATATTGGCATCAAAGTCTTTAAATAGGTTCATTACAAGAGTTACACGTGGTCATAATATTATTATAGCATAAATCATAATCGAGGATGGAGTCATGTGTAGAAGTTCACGCAAGTGAGGAAAGTTCTCTGATCGCCACTCACTTGGGAGTGACCAGAAACGATTCTTTTACATATGACTCAAGCAGCTCACGACTTCCGGTCTTTGACCAAGTACCCTCTGGGTAGCCTAAGAACATCCGTTTGAAGGCGAGCTAAAGTGAGAATGCGAAATATTCCCTACTTAGGGTTGTGCGCTGGGTTTGGGACCCGCCACGTAAAAAAAACACCCCCAATGAAAAACAAACGACAGCCTCGGATAAGTGACCCCCCTTTTGATGACAACCATGGCAAACGAATTAAGGACTATGATTTGAGGGCATGCACCTGGAATGTCCGGTCCCTTAATTGGGAATGTGCCGTTGCCCAGCTGGTTGATGTCCTCGTGAAAATAAAGGCTGACATCACCGCCGTCCAAGAAATGCGATGGATGGGACAAGGACAGAGACAAGTAGGTCCTTGTGGCATTTACTACAGTGGCCATATAAAGGAGCGCAAGTTTGATGTTGGATTCGTGGTGGAAGAGAGACTCCGTAGCCGAGTACTATCATTCACTCCTATGAATGAACGTCTAGCCACAATCCGCATCAAAGCGAGGTTCTTCAACATATCGCTGATTTGCGCCCACGCCCCGACGGAAGAGAAGGACGATGTGACCAAAGATGCCTTTTATGAGTGCTTGGAGCGCACTTATGAGAGATGCCCCCGCCACGATGTCAAAATCGTGCTTTTCGACTTTAACGCCAGGGTGGGCAAAGAAGATATCTTTGGCACTACGGTCGGTAAATTCAGCCTCCACGAGGAAACATCCCCAAATGGGTTGAGGCTGATCGACTTCGCCGGGGCCCGAAATATGGTTATCTGTAGTACTAGATTCCAGCATAAGAAGATTCATCAAGCTACCTGGCAGTCTCCGGATCGAAAAACCACCAACCAGATCGATCATGTTGTGTTAGACGGAATACACGTCTACAGTGTTTTAGATGTGCGTGCGGGATGGGATAGATACCGAGAGTTGAAGAGGGAAGCAAGGCGCGTTTGTAGACAGAAAAAGAAAGAGGCCGAAATGCGTGAGTACGAAGAGCTTGATAAGCGACAGGGGTATTGCTCGAAAATTCTACAAAAAGATGCGGCGACTTACAGAAGGTTTCAAGACCGGAGCATACTCTTGTAGAACCCCCAA
This sequence comes from Bactrocera zonata, assembly GCA_037783105.1. Taxonomy (NCBI): domain Eukaryota; kingdom Metazoa; phylum Arthropoda; class Insecta; order Diptera; family Tephritidae; genus Bactrocera; species Bactrocera zonata. The sequence goes on from JBAWJQ010006496.1 coordinate 5,325, forward strand.
AGGTGATCTAGTCACCGATGCCCAAAGCATACTTAAATTATGGAGGGAACACTTCTCCAGCCTGCTGAATGGCAGTGAACGTACAACGCCAGGAGAAGGCGAACCCGATTTCCCAATCGATGACCATGGAGCAGACGTTCCATTGCGCGACCATGAAGAGGTTCGAATAGCAATTGCCCGCCTGAAGAACAACAAAGCGGCAGGGGCCGACGGATTGCCGGCCGAGCTATTCAAACACCGCGGCAAAGAACTGGTAAGGAGCATGCATCAGCTTCTTTGTAAAATATGGTCGGACGAAAGCATGCCCAACGGTTGGAATTTAAGTGTGCTATGCCCAATCCCCAAAAAAAGGAGACCCCACAATCTGCGCCAACTACCGTGGGATTAGCCTCCTCAACATCGCATATAAGGTTCTGTCGAGCGTTTTGTGTGAAAGATTAAAGCCCACCGTCAACAAACTGATTGGACCTTATCAGTGTGGCTTTAGACCTGGCAAATTAACAACGGACCAGATATTCACCATGCGCCAAATCTTGGAAAAGACCCGTGAAAGGAGAATCGACACACACCACCTCTTCGTCGATTTCAAAGCTGCTTTCGACAGCACGAAAAGGAGCTGTCTCTATGCCGCGATGTCTGAATTTGGTATCCCCGCAAAACTAATACGGCTGTGTAAACTGACGCTGAGCAACACTCAAAGCTCCGTCAGGATCGGGAAGGACCTCTCCAAGCCGTTCGTGCGACTTTTTCAATCTGCTGCTGGAGAAAATTATTCAAGCTGCAGAACTGAATCGAGCAGGTACAATCTTTTATAAGAGTGTACAGCTACTAGCGTATGCCGATGATATTGATATCATCGGGCTCAACACCCGCGCTGTTAGTTCTGCTTTCTCCAGACTTAACAAGGAAGCAACGCAAATGGGTCTGGCAGTGAACGAGGGCAAGACGAAATATCTCCTGTCATCAAACAAACAGTCGTCGCACTCGCGACTTGGCTCCCACGTCACTGTTGACAGTCATAACTTTGAAGTTGTAGATAATTTCGTCTATCTTGGAACCAGCGTAAACACCACCAACAATGTCAGCCTGGAAATCCAACGCAGGATTACTCTTGCCAACAGGTGCTATTTTGGACTGAGTAGGCAATTGAAAAGTAAAGTCCTCTCTCGACGAACAAAAGCCAAACTCTATAAGTCGCTCATAATTCCCGTCCTGCTATACGGTGCAGAGGCTTGGACGATGACAACAACCGATGAGTCGACCTTAAGAGTTTTCGAGAGAAAGGTTCTGCGAAAGATTTATGGTCCTTTGCGCGTTGGCCACGGCGAATATCGCATTCGATGGAACGATGAGCTGTACGAGATATACGACGCCATTGACATAGTTCAGCGAATTAAAAGACAGCGGCTACGCTGGCTAGGTCATGTTGTCCGGATGGATGAAAACACTCCAGCGCTGAAAGTATTCGACACAGTACCCGCCGCGGGAAGCAGAGGAAGACCTCCACTCCGTTGGAAGGACCAAGTGGAGAAGGACCTGGCTTCGCTTGGAATATCCAATTGGCGCCACGTAGCGAAGAGAAGAAACGAGTGGCGCTGTTGTTGACTCGGCTATAATCGCGTAAGCTACGCCTGTCAAGAAGAAGAAATCATAATCGATGGTCTCGGAGCCACTACTGCCGCCTCATTTCCACGACAATCGATTTTGATACTACAAATGTCTATAAAATTATTGCCAATAAGATTTATAATACTGGGTTTTCCAATAGGAATGATATGATTTCTAAATGTCGTTTCGACCTTTTTTTTAATACATATGTCAAAGTGTGTTTTTTTTTTTTTTTTCATTTTAATGTTTACAATTTCATCACGGAAATACATACTCAAGAATAAAGTTCACAAATTAATTTAATTTTATTATAATCATTCTCCAATTGCAACTTTTCTTGCAGTTTTGTCATTTTATGGTCGTAAGTAATCATCGTCCACCTGCGTTCTCTATTCCTCAGATTGTTGAAATTTTTGAGCGTACATTTTCTTTACATAATGTTCAAGTGCCAATAAGAGAAAGAACCGCTCGAAGTAATGGAAATATTACTGCCGTTCAGGCAAGTGTTCACGATTTGACGATTCCACGTGGTTCTCAAGAATTGGGATTGTCTCAAACCACAAACTATCGGATTTTGTGAAAAAGTTTGGTCTTGCATCTGTATAAAATTATTCTCACTCAAGAACTGAAGCCATTGGACCAACATAAACGCCGTGAATTGGCTGATTTTGCTTTGGAACAATTTGAAAAAGGAAGTCATCGTCTCACACTTTCATTCACATAAATTGATAGTTTGGTTTGGTTTTCGACTGGTGAAATCATCTATCCGAACTTCTTCTGATAACCAACTTTTCATGGCCGCTATTAGAAGAAGTTGATCTTGACAACGTCTGGTTCCAACAATACGGGGCTAAGTGCCACACACCCCTTGACGCAACCGAATTATTGCGTGAAAAGTTTGGAGATTCGATTATTTCAAGAAATTGTGACATTGAATGACCTCCAAGAAGTTATGATTTAACACCATTAGACTATTTCTTGTGGGGTTATTTGAAGTCAATAGTCTGTAGCAATAAACCAGACTCTCTTCAAGCTTTAGAAGTCAATATTGAACGAGCTATTCATAACAAAGACTTGATTTAGTGGAAAAAGTACTTACAAATTGGGTTCGTCGAATTCAAGCCTGCAAAATAAGTCGTGGAAGACATTTGAATGATGTTATATTCAACACCTAATTGCATCGATTGTACTTCGCATTATATAAAAAATATTTGAATTTCCTTAACAATTAACGTGTCATACAGCAAACGCTACACTCAATCTTTTACGCCCTATCTTCGAAAATCGCATAATCAGCAAATGAGGTGATGTGAATTGGCCTCCCAGAAGCTGCCATTTAACCCGTTGAACTATTTTCTGTGGGGAGATGTTAAAGATAAATGTTACGCCAACCATCCAGAAACAATTCAAGATCTAAAGTACGAGATTCAAGCTGCTGTAGCTGCCATAAGGCCTGAAACCATCGAGAAAGTACTCCAAAATTGGGTGGATCGGATAAGCTACTGTAAACTCAGCCGTTATGGTCATTTGTCCCACAAATAAATTTCACAAAACAGCCTTTTAAATAAATGTTAGACCTTTGAAAAATATCAGGCCGTTTTTTTTATTGACTTTTTAAATTTAAAATTTTATATGGCCCACCCTTTATTTATCTTTATTTTGATAGGTCAATAATAGCCCATCCATATTCATTAACCTATGCCAAATTACATTAAGATGTCTTGTCAAATAAAAAAGTTAACCATGTAAAGACTTGATCGGTCAAATTGTCAGCAGAAAGATGCTATAGTGGGCCGATATTGGTGCTCCGACCATTAGCAGCTTCTTGAGGAGGAAAGGACGTACACATTTTCAGATCGAAATCTCAAAAACTGAGGGACTAGTTCGCTTATATACCGTCAATGGGATTTATCTACAACTGTGATCAAATTGAAAGGTGAATTTTGTCCATTTCAGTTCCTTCAAAGTAATCCCCTCCCGCTGCAGAAGTCACACGAAGGCGAATACATTTCATCATAGAAAGACTTATGCCTGAACAACGTTTACAAATCGTTGAGATTTATTACAAAAATTTATGTTTTGTAAATAATGTGTTTCGCGCGCTCTGCTCAACTTATGGTCAACATAATCTACCTAATGATCGTACTATTCGCAATACCATCACCCATCTTGACACAAAGCATTTATTATTGGATAATATTCGACCGAAAAAACCACGTCCAGCACGCAGTGTAGAAAATATTGCAGTCGTAGCGTGTCACGAAGACCGTGAAGAGTCGATTCGACGGGCCCGGTCCTAGACCAAGAACATCCGTTTGAAGGCGAGCTAAAGTGAGAAGGCGAAACATTGCCTCCACAGGGTTGTGAGCAGGGTTTGGGACTCACCATCTACAAAAAAAAATGCCCCCAATGAAAAGGAACAAAAAGCCTCGGAAGAGAAACTCCCCATTTTGACGACGATCATGGCAAGTGAATTAAGGATAACGATTTAAGGGCATGCACCTGGAATATCCGATCACTTAATTGAGAAAGTGCCGCTGTCCAGCTGGTTGATGTCCTTGTTAGGGTGAAGGCTGACATCACCGCCGCCCAAGAAAATCGATGGACGGGACAAGGACTGAGGTGAGTGGGTCTTTGTGGTATTTACTACAGTGGCCATATAAAGGAGCGTAAATTCGGTGTGGGAGAGAGACTCCGTCGCCGAGTACTGTCATTCACTCGATCGATGATCGTCTATGCCCATTAAAGCGAAGTTCTTCAACATGTCGCTGATTTGCGCTCATGTACCGACGGAAGAGAAGAAAAATTGTGACCAAAGATGCCTTGGAGAGCCCCTATGGCAGCTGCCCCCGCCATGGTGTCAAAATCGTGGGTATAACAGCCGGTAAATTCAGCCTCCACAAGGAAACATCTTCAAATGGTTGAGGCTGATCGACTTCGCCGGGGCCCCAAATATGGTTATCTGTAGTACTAGTAGTAGTGCGTACATTGCGAAGTCCTAACATCGACTCGGACTACTATCTTGTTGCAGCCAAGATACGCACTCGCCTCTGTGCAGCAAAAAACCTACATCAACAAACACAAGGAAGGTTCGACTTCGAGAAGCTGCAATTATAACAAATAGCCGAACGATTTTCTACTCGACTTGCACTCCTGCACTCTGAGGATCTACCCCGCCCAGAGCGTATTAAAAATATGGAGGGAATACTCTCTAGCCTGCTGAATGGCAGTGAAAGCATGACGTCAAGAGACGGCGAATTGGAGTTCAAGTGTGCTCTGCCCAATCCACAAAAAGGGAAACCACACAATCTGCGCTAACTATCGTGGGATAAGTCTCCTAAACATTGCATATAAAGTTCTATCGAGCGTATTGTATGAAAAATTAAAGCTCAGTGTGGCTTCAGGCCTGGAAAATTAACAACCGACCAGATATTCAACAAGCCTTGGAAAAGATCCGTGAAAAGAGAATCGACACATACCACCTCTTGCTCGGCTTCAATGCTGCTTTTAACAGCACGAAAAGGAGCTGCCTTTATTTCTGTGTTTGATATCCCCGCAGAACTAATACGGCTGTGCAAACTGGTGTTGAGCAATACCAAAAGCTCGACCAGGATCGGGGAGGACCTCTCCGAGCCGTCTTCCCGTCTGTTATATTGTGCAGATGCATGGACAATGACAACATCTGATGAGTCGACGTTACGAGTTTTCGAGAGAAAGGTTCTGCGAAAGATTTATGGTTCTTTGCGCATTGGCCACGGCGAATATCGCATTCGATGGAACGATGAGCTGTACGAGATATACGACGACACTGACATAGTTCAGCGAATTAAAAGACAGCGGTTACGCTGGCTAGGTCATGTTGTCCGGATGGATGAAAACATTCCAGCTCTGAAAGCATTCGACGCAGTACGGGAAGCAGAGGAAGAGGAAGACCTCCACTCCGTTTTAAAGAAGACCAGGTGGAGAAGGAGCTGGCTTCGCTTGGAATTTCCAATTGGCGCCACGTTACGAAAGAAAAAACAACTGGTGCACCGTTGTTAACTCGGCTATAATCGCGTAATCGGTGTCTACGCCAGTAAAGGAGAAGATCTCGGCGACATTTGGTTTCAACAAGCCACTTTCCACACGTCGCATTAATCGATGGATTAATTGAGAGAACACTTCGGTGAGCAGATAATTTCACGTTTTTGGCCAGTCGATTGGCCACCAATATCGTGTGATATCACACCGTTATACTTTTTCCTGTGGGAATATGTAGACTGTGTTTTTTCTTAAAAAAAAAAAAGTAGGGAACCTCGAAATCGATCACCCTTTATGTACTTTATAGAGTCTTTCATCTGGGTGTTACATAAAAGTATCAGTGGAAAAAATATAGTGACAGCCCCCGATGGCAATTATATTCAAGTCGAATTTCGTCCAAAAATGTTTTTCTATTAATTCTATTTCTATAATTTTTCAACATGCTTGATAAGGGGAAATAATGACGTACTTTTGGACGACAAAGCCCAGTCGCAGTAACCAAGAGTTTAACATTTAGACCTCACTGAGCATTGGTGTCCTTTCATGAGATAATGGTATTTTTCTATCTCAGTGAATGATATTGAGTGTCTGTTTAAGTTACGCAGCGTAACTGTAGCTCCTCAGCTAGAAGCAGGCAAGTTTCGTTGTGCAAACTATGTGCAGAGGGCATCCAAAATAGGAAAATTAGCTTTGACTCAGACCACTACATATCTTGTTGCAGCCAAGATATGCACTCGCCTCTGCGCAGCAAAAAACCCACGTCAACAAACGACGTTCGACGTCGAGAAGCTGCAATCACAACAAATAGCCGAACGTTTTTGTGTCCGACTTACACTCCTGCTTTCTGAGAGCACTTATCAACAAGCAAAGTGCAAACGAAATCATTGGTTTCGGAAAAAAAAACAGCTGGAACGGTGCAGAATGCGGATAGATGCCGAGATTTAAAGAAGGAAGCAAGATGTATTTGCTGACAAAAAAAGAGAGAGGCCGAATTGAGAGAGTACGAAGAACTTCACAAGCACGCCAACAGGGGTAACACTCGAATATTATTCACAAAGATGCGGCGACTAACAGAAGGTTTCAAGATCGGAATATGCTCTTGTAGAACCACCATAGGTGTTCTAGTGGCTGATGCCGAGCATACAGAGATTATGGAGAGAAACACTTCTCTAGCCTGCTATATGGCACTGAAAGTATAACACTAGGTAATGGTGAGCCTGATTCCGGAATCGATGATGATAGAGCAGACGTTCCATTGCCCTAACTTGAAGAAGTTCAAATAGTAATTACCCGTCTGAAGAACACTATTTTTGGAATTTGTTTAGTTTAATTAGAAGATAGGTTATTAACAAATATGAATCTATCTCTTTGAATTTTTTGTTTCAGATATTAATTGCAATCTGCATCCGGGCCGCCGTCTGACAATTGCACTTGCGAGATGCATCGGGCAATTGCTTCCTAAAGGCAGAATATAAATGATTTCGTATACAAAAAATTTGCGGATGATGTTTAAATATATGTATAACTATAAACCCTAGAAATTTCGCTATAATCAATTATTTCTTTGCCTCACAAAAACAATCCTAATCCTTTTTCCTTTTTGAAGTCTCGAAATTACAGGTTTGTATTTTTATTTTCGGCTTAGTTCTTGTAATTTATAGGTTTTCCATTAATGACACTGGTCATATTACACCCACCTACAATACTAAACTTGTTACGAGGACTGCTATATATATTTCTGGCCTAGGCAACACTTAGTGTTCCCAGGTGCAATCTGACATTTCCATTGGAAAGTTTGACATTTTTTAGCATAACATCACTCGGCACGTTTTGTCATTTAATCGTGAATTGTTTTATTTACAGGGAATTAAAAAATTCATCTCGGCCAAAAAATGGAATTAACTCGTGAACATTTTCGTGCGATCATTTTTCACAACTTTCGACGTGGATTATCACGACAAGAGTGCATCGATGAACTAAAATCTTTGTATGGCTATGAAGCACCATCCTATAGCACTGTGAAAAACTGGTACAGCGAATTCAATCGTGGCCGACGCTCGCTCAAAGACGAATTCCGTGAAGGTCGTCCAAAAACAGCCGTTGTGCCAGAAAACATCGATGCCGTACGTGAACTGATATTGCAAGACCGTCATGTAACATACCTTCAGATAGAGGCATACCTATGCATTTCTCCCACCAGCATACATTCGATATTGCATGAACACCTGGCCGTAAAAAAGGTTTGTTCTCGTTGGATCCCGAACAATTTGACCATCTTCAGTCTTCAAAAGACGTTTATAAGATCGTCACAGGTGACGAATCATGGATCTATGCGTATGAGCCCGAAACAAAACAGCAATCGACCGTGTGGGTCTTCCAAGACGAGCCAATTCCAACGAAAGTTGTTCGTGGAAGAAGCACTTCGAAGCAAATGGTCGCCTGTTTCTTCGGCAAAACTGGTCATGTGGCGACTGTTCCGCTTGAGCAACGTAGGACGGTCAATTCTGAATGGTACACCACCATTTGTTTGCCTGAAGTCTTCGGAGAAATTCGAAAAACGAACAAGAGAAGACGAATCATTGTGCACCATGACAATGCGAGCTCTCACACATTGGCTCAAACCAGCGCCTTTTTGACCGGCCAAAACGTCGAATTGATGGGTCATCCGCCGTACAGCCCTGACTTGGCACCGAATGACTTCTTTTTATTCCCCCACATCAAGAAAATAATGCGTGGTCAACGATTTTCGTCGCCAGAAGATGCTGTTGAAGCATTCAAAAACCATGTTTTGGAGGTGTCTCAATCGGAGTGGAAAAAGTGCTTCGAAAATTGGTTTGAGCGCATGCAAAAGTGTATAAATTTTGATGGAGAATATTTTGAAAAACAATAAAACCATTTTCGTTGATAAATATTCCTATTTTCATTATTACTTACTTGCCGCCTAACAGTATTGGAATATCTTATTTTATATTATACCGAAGCTAGGATTGGGCTCGCAGTTTAAATAGACCAATCCAAGGCGGTCTGAAAAACAAAATGAATCTATGCGTCGTTTTTCGACAGTGCACGAAATATAAATCCATTGGTACACCCTAGAGGCCGATGCCCATTTTCTGGCGTTAACAATGTGTGATCTACATCACCCACTTAAAAAAAAAGCAAAGAGATTACAGGGCTCAACTATGCCGCGTGGATCATACCTCCACCGTCGTCAAATTGGTGCAATTAGGATATGAACTGCTGCTCCTTCCCCATATTCTCAAGATTTGGCCTTGTGATTGTTCCAAAAAACGTATTTTTCAGATGGGTTAAATCAGTTGGAGTTAGAATAAGGAGTAGCATTAATCCTCAATAATAATACTTATATACGTAACGGTTATATTAAAATCTAAACAAACCTCTTTTTTTAATTAGCGTCATTTATAGTGTCCAATATATGTATATTCTGCATCAAGGATAGTTATACAGAACAAAAAAAAATTTAATAAATAAAATAAATACATAATAAAAGTAAGTAAGGGCTAAGTTCTGGTTTAACCGGACATTTCAAACTTTTGCAACTTGCAAGTCAAAGCCGGTAAAAATTCTTTCCAAATTTCAGTAGTATATCTGACAGGTTGAACGAAATTTTCGGTAAAATTCGGTATCTGATTGGCTTGTATCGGCTACATTGATAAGCTCTTGATTTGTGTACTGGAAAGTCAAAGAATAAGATGGAATTTAAAAAGTAGGCGTGGTTGTAGCACGACTTCGCCAATAATATTTCCTATCGAATTTGGTTGAAATCGGTTAAGTAGGCCGAAGCTATGGGTTTTCACCTAATTGGGGACCGAGCTCTACAAAGCCTTTCATTTTTTATTGCGCTTTTAATAGTTTTTAACAAAACCGTTCTATGGGAAGTGGGCGGGGATATTATCTATCTATCTATTTTTGCATTTTCGTAAATATTTATTGAAATAAGTCAGTTGCAGCTTGTACGGACCCGGATTTCAACTCGTCTCGCCATTCTGATCACACATGTAAACATAACCCTGTATCTATCTCGATTAGTTTTAGATGTTGCAAGAGTATACAAGTAATAATAAGAAAAAAAGTTAACCGGAAAATAATACTCTTCACAGGTTCAGGTTGATCGGTCAGTTTATATGTGAGCTACGAATGACAGTGGTCCGATCTGAACAATATGTTCGGAGAATGTAATGTTGCCTTGGCAATACACTATGCAAAATTTTGTGAAGATAATTTGTCAAATAAAGAAGTTTCGCCTACAAAGTTTTGATTTTGATCGGTTAGTTTGAATGGCAGCGTTATGTTATAGTCGTCTGATATCGGAGATTCCGACAAACGAGCAGTTTCTTCGGTAGAAAAGGACGTGGACATTTCAGATTCTGAGGGACGCGATTATACAGACAGAAAGAGGGACATGACTAAATCGATATATTTAATAGGGTGTCCGACGTTTCCTTCTGAGTGTTCGAAACTTCGTGACAAATTTAATTTATCTTGTTCAGGGTATAATAAAATAAGAGAAGAAACGAAAATAAATGAAAAACAAAACTATATTATAATTAAATTTTACCGGTTCTCGATTTTTCAAGCAAAGTTCTAGTCAAAATGAGTAAACGAGGTTTTTGTGAATATTAGGCAGTGCTGGTGCATAAGCAGCATACACTATCTGACTATATCCTACTTTTACTGGGTAGCAATAGAAAATTATATCTTTCTGGTTTGTAAAATACTTATACATGGTTTGTTCGGAAAGCAATAGGACTGATTTTCTTCCGCCGCGACTGTACTTCGAAGCGTGCGCGCACTGACTGGATTCGGTAGAGGGCGTTCCTAGCTAAAGAATGAGCGTTCGTTAGAGCAGAGATACGTGATTAAATTCTGTGTGAAACTCGGTAAATCCGCGACATAGACGTTTGATATGATCAAGCAGGTCTACCCAGATGTTGCTGTAGCAAGAAGTGGTGTGTTTCGGTGGACCCAGGCCTTTTTAGAGAGCCTGAAAGAGGTCGCTGATGAAGATCGTGCTGGGAGACCTGCAACTTCGACAAATACTGACAATGTGACTCGTGTGCGCAAAGTTTTAAACTAAGACCGTCGACTAAGTATTCGTTTAATTGCCCAGTTGTTAAATTTATCAAAATCTGTGGTTCATGACATTGTGACGGAGCACTTGAACTTGTGCGCGAAGATTGTTCCAAAAGTGATCACTGAGGACCAGAAATTGCGTAATCATATGTAGGTGACAAGTCATGGATCTTTGAGTATGATCCCAAGACAAGAAGGCATTTTAAAACGACAGAGGGGATCCAAGCAGCATGCACCTCGGCTCTCAAGGCTATTGCGGAGGATGTTTTCTCTGACGCTTTCAATGCTAGGAAATCCCATTGGCTACATCGACGCAGAAGGAAGTATTTAAAGAATTGTAACGATTGCTTCAACACATTTTTTTAAATCGACTCAGTCCTATTACTTTTCGGACAAACCCTGCATGTACAAAGGAATAATAAATCAACATATTTTATAAATACAATAAAGAAATTTAAATTAATTCAATAAACAACAACATGTCAAATGTCAAACATTTCGACGAATACTACTTGATATTAGGAAATTTGTACAAATATGATATAACTAAAATTTTTACGAGTAAATTTAACTGAAACCCGAAAAATATTGTTTTTTAGTTCAATATCGAATATAATATTGTGTAAATATGTTTTTATATTACGTGCTTTTTTTACTTTTTGGCTTCTGCCAAATAATTATTGAATTACAAAAACACGGTTCCGTTGTAGTATTAATAAAATTGAGTCCTTCACTTACCAAACAACTGTTGAAACTTTGACTTTGCATTGCTGACACTAAGAAATTTTTAGAAATATGTTATATGTTCATAAGTATAAGTATCACAAAAGAATACACTTCCCATCAACTGTTGTTTCACATTTTCGTTCGCATACGTATGCAAATAATAACTTATTAAAAAAAAATCTGAAACAAACCCGGATTCACATGTATAACCACCGAAACTCACAGATACGCTGCGATTGTATTGTGGCGAAAGGGTTGATAGATACTCAGTATTATTGGAAACCCACCTTTAATTTTAGCTTTCTTGGTGCTACTAGTGACAATTGCCTTGAATTTCTTCGGCATACGCACATGGCCCACAGGTGAGGTGCTGCCAAAGAGATTATCAAAAACGTCAACTTTGCCCATGGCATTGGCGTTATTCGTACGCTTAGAGCGGCGTGGTACAGCGCCCGAGCTGTCTGGTGGCGGTTCGAAGAGATCCTCATAGTCAGCGGAACCGGGCGAATAGGGGCTTTCCATTTCGGTTAGATTTACTGGTTCATCCATGCCACCATTACGTGCATTCGAATTAGATGATGTCATTCCGGCGCCGCTGCTACTACCCACACTGCTTCCCACTTTGGGTAGCGGTAATTTTGATATTTGATTGCTCTTTATCATTGGGGTGGGACTGGAAATTACTGGTATATGTTGTGAGCCTTGTGCATTGCCGTTTGACAAGAGCACATTTGATATCACAGAGAGGCCCATCACCTCATCGTTCTTGTCACGCATGTTCAGTCCATCATCGTGCGTATTGCCCATGACAGTGGCGTGCATGTGTGACGCAGTGTTATATTGCGAGTCATTCGATTTGTTCAGATCTTGAGAGCTATTCTGTTTTGTGTTCATTAGTTTCATTACCAGTTCAACGGGATTAAGTGTGGAACCTTGTGGAATCATGCTACCGCTGGCGCCAGAAATTTGCGAACCCGTACGCTCATTTGTTAGGCGTTGTTCATCGACAATGTGCTTTTGTGAGGATACCACTTCAACGCTACTATCCATGCCAATTGAAGCTTGCGAGCTGTTCAATGGGGCGGGAGAGGGTGAGCGTGGAGACATAGATGGCGATTTCGTAGGATCGAAGGGATCGTAAGCATCTGGTGAGCATGGACCAGATTCGGGTGGTGTATTTGGACCAATTTTTTGACTACTTTGTATATGCATTGGTTCCAGCTCCGAACGATGTGTGTCCGGTTCACGTACTTCGGTCATTTCCGATTCAGAATTTAGTTCTGCATCGTCATGTAGTGGGTTATTACGCACTTTATTTTGCTTTTTAGCGGCTATGTTGAATTTAACAGTTGGAGGTTCTGGTGGTGTCTTTGGTCCAGTTTGTGGCAAATCGTAGGATTCCTCTAAAATGGTATCGAGGCGTTCTCGCTCCAATGGCGGCGTTTTGTCTAACTGTGATGAGGAGCGTATACCATTGCTCATTTGTGATCGATGATGATCCATTTCGTCCGCAATTGATTCGCTGCGACGGCGTTCGCGATGACTTTCGCGTCTTCTATCATGTTCATGTTCGTGCTCATGCTCGTGTTCACTATCGTGGCCGCCAACGCCTTCTTCGCTGTCGGTAAGCACAATAACATCGGCTGGTTCCTGATGCACCTGGAACGGTGATCGCTCCAGGTCAATAATAGCAACAGGCTTTGCGTCAAGCTTCTTACGCTTCTTCTTTTTCTTACTAGCAGCATTCGAATTGGTAATGCAATCTATAGAATTTCGGCGAATTGTGTGTAAGTCTTCGCGCGTCGCCGGCAATGTAACAACGGTTGTCTGTGAGGGCGGCTGATTTCCAACTGCATCTTTATTAAAACTCACACTTACGAGAATATTGTTACCCGAAGCAAATACCTCCTTTGATGGTACTACTTCTGGTGTTTGGGTACGTCGTGTGCGTCGTTTATCTTTGCGTACATCACGTCGTTTCTCACCCTTCTTCTTCTTTTTCACTCGTTTTGTTCGCTTATCACGTTTGCTCGACCGAGAATTACTGCGACGTGCATCTGCCTCATAGATGCCGTGCATTTCGTGAACAAGACGTGGCGATACCAATGGTGGCGTCCATGATATATTGTTGTCACGTTCGTAATCAAGTACAGGACCCGGACTGGGCGAGGGCGACCAAGTGGGCTCATCCAACGACGCCTTTTGCTTTGGTGAATGGTGACGTTTTTTCTTTGGCGGTCGATCCACTTCAAATGCGTCACGCTGACGTGAAATTCGTAAGTTGGCCTCTGGACTAAGGCTTGGAAGGTGCTTCTTTTTCTTCTTCTTACCTTTATCCTTTATCTTCTTCTTTTTACCCTTGGTTACACGTAAAATCGGTGTTTTTGAGTGACTTCTATGCAACCGTGGCGTATATCTGGGTGATGGAGAAAGTGAATGCAAAGGAGACGGTGAACGTGAGATGGCTGATTGTGCCAGCGGGGAGCCGTCACGTACACGTCTTATAACCTTTCTACCGCCCATACGTTGTGGGGTAAGCGATCGTGAGTGCATGCGCAGTGGACTGCGAGAGTGGCCCCGCATCGGCGTAATTCTGCGAGGAGAGAGAGAGTTTCGGCGGGGTGAACGGTAACGTTGTCTGGGAGAAACTGACTGTCGACGCATCATAGGTTGCGGGCTTGGGGATATGCTAAAGCTGCCGCGTCGATTTCGTCGTGGTGACATTGAACGTCCACGAGAGCGTGACCTAGAGATTGACCTACCACTTATTCTACGAGTGCGCGGACTCGGTGACCTACTAATATTACGCATTTGACGACTGGTATCGCGTCCGTAACGATCTCTGACCTCTCTAAAGCTACGCTGAATGCCCACAACGTTTCGTACATTATAGCGTGGAATTTCTCTACGTTTGGGACGATATTGATTTTGTTGTTTATTTCGATCTTGAAATCTATTCTGGTTATTATTGTAGCGACCACCTTGTCGCCAGTTGTTCTCCTTGTTGTTCGATCGACTGCGTGAACGTAATGATCGGGAGCGGGAACGCCTACGGCCACGACCACGTGGCGATCGCGAACGTGATCTACCTGAATGGGGTGAACGAGAGCGATTTACGGCGACTCGTGGTGATCGCGAACGACTGCGTATGCGGCTATGACTGCGACTCCGCGTGCGTGAACGACTTCTTGATATAGACTTAGAACGAGAACGTGACGATTGATGTCGCACTTTATATTTACCTACTTGTTGCTTGTCGGTGCGATAATTGCGTACTTTTTGTTTGTTGCTTACTTTCTTGAATGTTTCAATTTTTTTGTCACGTTTATCACGTTTTTTGCTACTTCTTCGCTTTCTCGAGCCACGTGCATTGTCATCATCGTCCGAAATTAGTTCAGTTTCAATGGCGACCGGTGCAATGGCAACTACTTCGGGCGTTTTACCGCCTTCCGTGTCCTGTTCATTCGAATCCTTGGAGGCATTTAGCAACTTTGCGCCCGTCTCAACGATTTTTTCATTTTCATGGCCTTCTTCTGGTTCATTGTTCTCATCCAGACAAGGTGTATAAGATCGATCAAGTTCGCCTTCGTTTTTATCATCTGTTTCTTTACCCTTACTCTTATTATTCCTTTTGCTGCGTTCCTTAAGTTTGTCTGGAGTTGTCTCATCCTGCTCCTCACACTGACCATCTTCTATGTCAGATTTTTCTGACTGTTTTGCTGCTTTCTCATATTCCTTTGGCTTATCAATATCTAGTTCTTCCCAATCACTATCATCGTACAATTCCAATACGCCCTTCTTATTTGCAATGCCTACATCATTTTCGGGCAATTTCATCTCGGATTCTGCTGGACTGGGTGAACGTGAGTGATCGCTATGACCGTCCTTAGGTTCGGGCTCCTTTTCCACCATTTCATTATTACTTTTATTACAATCGTCCAAATTTTCTGTTTTATTATCCTCCATCGCCATATTAGAACCCTCGTTGGATATGATTTCATGTTCCGGATCATATTGTGAGTCGCAATTATCCACGCTATCGCGCGGACTAGGATGTGGTGAAGCAATTTCTTCCACATTTTCGTGGTTTTCATTTGTCTTGTCAACTTCATCCTTTTCATTGTCGTTACTGTTATCTTGTTTTTCAAGTTCTTCGTCGTCGCCATCGTCGCGATCGGCGATGTCATCGTCCTCATTTTCTTCTGTAGGATTTTCTGGCTCATATAAATCAGAATCTTTGACTGTAGTTGTAGATTCATTTGGATTAGTTTCTGGTGGCATTGGTATTTCATCATCATCATCTAATTGTACTAAATCTTCATTTTCATCGTCTTCCTGAGAATCGATATTTTATGAAATAGGAGAAAGAAAAGTGATATATCATGGTTAGTATACCATTTTGTGGTTATCTACATGTATGAGTTCACCTAAACATATCTGAATGCTCCTAACTACGTATAATTTAAATCGTCTATACGAAATATGTAAACAAACTGATTGTAAACTTATTGTCTTCAAGGTTTAAAACCTAATCCCACAGGAGAAATATTGTTTATTGGTTATTGAACAATCTTAATAATTTGAACGTAAAAATATAAAATCCGCGGTTTACTTAACTTTTTAGGAACACGTACTACTATTTTGAAAAATAAAAAGAAAACAAAAACTATGCAGCCACCATAGAACTAATACTATGAATATATACCATTTAAGACTATAGAAAACTGAACTAAAATCTTATCGGGCAAATCCATATGTACTCAACTCAAGTTTCCTTGATAGTCGGGTCTGCCGGACCGAAAAGGTATCGGATGTATATCTGACCCAGAACAGGTTTTGTTAAAGTATGATCTACTCAGGCTTTTTCCACACTGTTTGACAAAATACACCCTTTCAAATGCATTTAATAAATAAACAGATTGCATCGAAAATGACAATAATAAGGTAATCTACATACCATCTGAACAAAACCTATAATTTTGTTTACTAATGCATCACTTGATAGAACACGACTAAAAACTCATCTGATCGGACTGTGATTTTTTAATAAGACGATAAACGTTCGTTCATTTCATAGAAATATTTATATCCAACAAGTATTCGGCAAACGTGTTCATAAAAGAAATACAATAAGCATTTACAAATAATAAAATATATGTTTTTTATGGTTAGGTTTTAATATAACCAATGGCGGCTGCTTAAGCTGGGTTGGAGGGATCTTTTAAATTTGGCTATAAATGCAATCTATAGGTACTTGGTAATGTAATTCACCTCCTATTTACTAGGACTTTAATAAGGGAGTAGGATGCTTAATTTTTTTTATTAAATTATTAAATAATATCCTAAGAATGTTGTATCTAAATTTCAAGCGGCAAAATTGAAAGGATAATGAGTATTTTTTATACCTGTCTTATGATCGTTTTATATCAGATTTTAAAACTTTAAATCGTTTTCAGCTCAACTCAAGTTTTCAAAGTGAGTGCTCCCTATAACTTCGAAACTACTGTACCGCTATATTAGATTTGGTATTATGTAATATGAGTTAACGCCGGAGACTTAATTTCAAATAGTAGTTTATCTTGCAATAATATCGCGTATTTTCCTTCGAGTGTTTCAAAAAGGAAAATATGAAAAATTCAAAAATATTATTATTTATATTATTATTTAATATTCTTCGTAAATTCGGATTAACCCTACTCCCCTTTAAGTGTTCTTTTAACTAATTTTCTCTACACAAACAAATTAAAAAAAAAATTTAATTAATAATAGAAAACAAACGAAATGTCTCTAAACTTTTCATACAAAGAGACGAAAAATCCATAAAGAGCGGATTTTATGAATTCATTTTCGAAAGCTTCAAACATTTTCAGTACTAATAGAATTTATACGGTTTATATATCAAAAAAATTAAAGTAATTGAAAAAATGTAGTTTAAAGCACATTTTTTAGATTTGCTAAATATACATAAAACAGTTTTTTAATCTTTACAATTATAAAAACAGAGAGTTTAAAATAAAGTTGGAGAACGACTTTTCTGGCATAAACGGCAAGTGTGTAAATATATCGACTTTTAACGATTTTAAATGCAAATTTTTTTATTCATAGTTAAAGTTGAAAAAGATAAAGTAATAAATGAATTCAACTTATGTACATGTGGGAAAAGACATTTGTGTGTAAAGAGTTTTTAATGAGTTTTCGTTTCACACTCGTGGTTTACCCGACCTGTGTGAAGTCGAAGGATTGCTTAAATTTTACACTGGGCTTTGCAACAAAGAACAAACTACAAACTTTAAAATATGAAGCGCTTCTAATACCATGTACTACTTGTTGATATCTCCCTCTCTTGCTGCCTGCATTACGAACAACTTTTAAAATGTCTCGTGTTTTTTTTTATAAAAGTATTTTGAAATCTAATCACTATTGATAAACATATTTATATTAATTGGCGTTTTTTCGAATAGAAAACGCAATTAAGTGGTAGTAATTTAGTATGTAAAAAAATCCCACTATCTTTAAAAGAACCCCCACTGTATTTATTTTATATTACATTCGAGTTTTCAAAGCAATAACGACTGCTGCAGTGTATGCAAAATACTTGTATCTTATTTCAATCAGCTGTAAATTTGCCACTAACAGCGTTTTCGAAGTACTTGTGCCATATTCGAAAAATTGCATTGCATTGTCAAAAAAGAAAATTTATTGTTTAATTTTTGTTTTTCAATTCATACCTTAGCTGCTTCGTTGTTCTGCTGAGTTTGTGATTGCATTTCTGCTGATTTGGCAACTTCTTGGGATTCGGCTGAGTATACGGAAAAGTTCGGACAATTGGAGTCATCATCGTCATTTCCATAATCGTTATTCAATTGTTGAAAGAGTGGTGTGGCCCAAGGCATTGGCACACCCGGAGGTGGCGCAGGTGGTGGTGGCACAGTCATTAGCGGTCGCATTGTTTGCATTGGCGAATGCATTGCTAGTGATGGTGGTGGACCACTCATAGCCATTGCTATTGGCGGTCTCGACATTGGTAACGTTCCCATAATGGGAGGTGGTCCTGTCATAGGCGGTGGACCAGCCATCGGCGGTAGTCCAGACACAGGTGGTGGGCCAGCCATACCCAGGGGCACAGCAGACATTAATGGTGCAGACCTTACTGGTGGTGGTAGATCACCAAAGAGCGGATTATCATTTGACATATTCTGTTGCTGAGGTGGTGGCAGTCCAGTTCTAAAAGGATTGTTGCCTTCATTCGGGGTATTTTGTGTTTGGTTTTGTTGTTGGTGCTGTTGTCGATCGTCATCGTTACGATGCATAAATGGCAAAGAGTTTCGTTGATTATTGTTGCGCTGATTATTCCGTTGATTGAAGCGCATCGAGAAAGGTGAAAAATTTGAATTCTGATTCAGGTTGTTGCTGTTGTTCAAATTTTGATTACTAAAATTGAAATTTCCACGGCCGCCATCGTTTCCATCGCCACCAGCACTACCACCCATAGAGTGTCTATATTGACCTCCACCGCCACTACCACGATAATTGTTTTGATTGTTACCGTATCGATTATTGTAGTTACCACCGCCGCCACCACTATTGCCGCCGCCGAAGTTTTGGTTTCCGCCACCACCACGCGGATACATCGGCGCTTGCGTGACCCCCTCAAGTGGGTTGATAGAGGTGCGTGTTTGTTGCTCATTGGCACTGACTGAGTTGCGTGATGTTTGTCGCTGATTTGAGGCACCACTGGCACTAGAACTATTGCTATCGTTCATGTTAATACCACTACTGGGTAGTTGCAAAGTGCCGTCAGCACTAATATGCACATTTTCCATGTTCCTGGCTGCATTATGCCAACGATCTTGCATGTTCATAATGCTGGATAACAGATCACCACTAGTGGGTGTTGCAGTTTGAGCTGGTAAATCTGGGAGAACATTACGTCTATTATTGCCTTGTAGTCGGCCTAACAGAATACCTTTGCGTGCTCGTTGCGAGCCAAAGTTCGATATGCGTATGGAGGTTTGTAGGGCGGTGCCATGTCCTGTCTCTACTTGAATTTCATGTTCAATACCACCATTATCACTATCCGAAAAGTACTCCAAATCATTGGCACCGCCAAACAGTGATAGTCCAGCCGACGTGCCAGACAGGTGAGAAGTGTATGTGGGATCTTTCTTAACACCCATCTGTTCTGCCAAGCGCTTGCTAGCCGTCATACGTCCGCCAGTATTCGATCGCGCAGTATTGCGTGCTGATGCTCTGCGCTTGCGTCGACGTCTTCTAATAATTTTTTTTGTCGTTTTAATTGCGAACTTCTCATCGAAATTGTTCAAATCATATTCCACAACATATGTACGCTTACGCGTGCGACGTCGACGACGCCTACTCGGCTTACGTCGTGTAGTTGATGGTCTTGTGGTGCGTGTGGTTGTGGTCGTAGTGGTGGTGGTTGTACTGTTACGAGGCCTGCCACGACCGCGACTTGTACCTGCGCTTGTTGTAGTTGTTGTGGTTGTTTCGATGCGCGCCCGACTGCGTGTTGTGCGTAAAACGGCCGCACGTATACGCTCATTTTGACGCGTGCGCAATATGCGGGGCTGCTGCAATTCAGTTACGCGTAACGCCGCTTGCGGTATGCCCATGTCGCGTATATCTTCGTAAAGCAAATTTAAATCTTCTGACACATTGTCACTTTCAGCCGATGGATCGAAACAGTTGTCGCAATACCATGATCCTTCTGGAATTTGCGTTAGACGTGGTGTGAGACAATCCATATGATAGCCTTGATTGCATTCATCACACAAGAGCATTACGTCTTCTCGTTCTGGACTATTGCAGATCTCACAATAAGTCACATCTTCATCGACACCATCCGCTTCATCATCCAATACCAGTTCTTTACTAATCTTATTGGGATCTACGTTAATCTCGCGCACGATTCTACGATTTTCAAAATTATCCCGCACGACAATGCGATCGAATTCGATACGATCGATAGGACATGTCTGCACATTCTTGGACCAAGCCTCGATGCAGCTGGAGCAAAAAATGTGTGCACATGTTGCCGGCGAACCGATTTCTTGTTGTCGAAAAGTCAAGAGACAAATTGGGCATTTCTCGAGCAGCTCGTTGCTGCTACTGTCCGAATTGAAACCAGCCTCGGTGGCGATTTCGGTTTGTTTGCTGTTGCTTTGATTCTCTTCCGAAGAATGCATTTGTTCATCTTCCGAGATGATAATTTTCTTCGACGATTTTGCTGTACGCGTGTTTACCGAGTGATTTATCTGTAAAATAGAAATATAAGAAACAATTAGGTTCGGCTTTGTCAATTCATCCTTTAAATTATCCACATAAATACATATACATAGCTCTATATACAAATATTATTTTAAACGTCTAATATTTGCCTTTTAATGACGATAAACTTAAATATATTTGTAGATAATAGAAATACTTAAGAATTGTAATTAGATTAAAAATATTCAACTATATTAATTATTGTTTACCATATCAACTATACAGTGAGAACCCAAACGCGTATGTATGTAGGTAAATTTCGAGACTAGAAATATTTTTATATAAAAAAAAAAAATAAATACAAATGAAAATTTCATTCGGCGGTTCTAAAAGTTACTTTTCTATCAGTTTTTCAATGCTAGTTTTAGTCTTAAGCAGTTTTCGTCTCTGAGCCGAACTTTGGATTAGATTCAACAGTTTCATATTATCATATTGAGCGAAGAGATTTATAAAATAAATTAGAAAGTCTATTTTTGAGCATGGTTTAGTTAAGCAGTGTAACAGAAACTAAATGCTTACCGTTTCTCTCATAGATTTAATCAAAAATGATATATTACTCTTTATTATACTTAAAGCATCTATCATAGGAATGACGTCATACTGATAAACTGATGTTTCAACAACAACAACAACAAAATTTTCGCTTTTGGGGTGCTTCAAATTAACCTGCAGCACTCGAGGAGCTCAAAGACAAAATTTAGCGCACTATAACCGAAATACTGCACCTGGTTATCGAAAATTGACGTAAACGGATGGAGATGCAAACTAAGCCGTGTTGGCAATTTGGCATTTTGTTCAAATCATAAAGGGAGGAAAATTATCTGCATAACAAAAATGAAAAAGTAGAATCCACTTTGTAACTTTCAGATGAAACGAACAAAGTGGTGGCAAACATTTTGCTATTTCTTTTTAGCCACCTTGTTTGATAATCTACTTTTAATAAGGAAAAGTATCTTTTATAAAGACATATTGGGATATTGTAGACTTACCTAGGACAATATATATTATAATAATACAGTTTACATGGCAGCTATAGACTATAGTGGTACGACACGAACAAGATTTTCGGAGATTGTAGACTTGCTTTGAAATAAAAATACGTGCTCAAAATTCCGGATCAATGTCTCATTAACCAAGGGATGCTCAGCTCGTCATGCTGTTCATTAATATATATACAGGGTATTCGACGTTTACTTTTTGGTTTTTCAAAAATCGTGGCAAACTTAATATACCCTGTTCATGGTAAAATCAACGGAATTCAATAATTGGAAGTTAACAAAGATCTCAACGATGATCTTTTGAAGATGTTCGGCTGAATCGACTACAAAAATATTCAGTTCTCATACGGTGGGGTCTACGGAATGGACCTGGATTTTTATTCGGCCAAGGGCTGTCAACAGGGCAGGTTCTGCCGCTACAACAACACTTAATATTTGTCTAGAATATTATAAAACGGAGAACTGTAACTGAAACTAATATAGGTTTATCATTCAAGATTCTAGTTGTTTGAGGACGGTGTCAAGGTGAAAAAGTCTGTCTAAATTCAAGCAAAGCTCTATGAATATGCGAAATACTGAATTGTTCTGACAATGTGTTTCGGCCCAGGAACAAAAAAAAAAAAGTATAATGGATCGCTGGACTTACCGACCATAAAAGAATTTCAAGGATTTAGAAAATGTTATAACGAATAAAGAGCCTTGGAAGAAGATTGACTGCGTCTTTGATTAAAAAAACTTATCCGATTGCAACATAACTACGAAATGTTAATAAATTTCCATATATTTGGTTTACAATGATGATATTGGTTATATGTATGTATATTAAACGATATTCATAACTTATTTTTTAGCTTGTCTTTTTATGTAATGAAAAAAATTTAATGTTATAAAAACAAGAAAAACGTTAACTTCGGCTGCACCGAAGCTAATATACCCTTCACAGGTGCATTTCTTTTAGGAACTATGTGTTCAGTTTGTATGGAAGCTATATGCTATAGTAATCCGATCTGGACAATTTTTTCGGAGATTATATTATTACCTTAAGCAGTAATCCATGTCAAATTTCGTGAAGATACCACGTCAAATGCGAAAGTTTTCCATACAAGCCTCTGATTCCGACCGTTCGGATTGTATGGCAGCTATATGCTATAGTAAGCCGATCTGAACAATTTCTTCGGAGATTACATTGTTGTCCTAGGAAATAACCTGTGCCAACTTTTGTGAAGATACATTGTCAAATGTGAAAGCCTTCCATACAAGAACTTGATTCCGATCGTTCAGTTTGTATGGCAGCTATATGTTATAGTGGTCTGATATCGGCAGTTCCGACAAATGAGCAGCTTCTTGCAGAGAAAATGACGTTTGCAAAATTTCAAAACGATATTTTAAAAACAGAGGGACAGTTCGTATATATACAGACAAACGGACGAACGGACAGACGGACATGGCTAAATTGGCTCAGCTCAACATACGGATCGTTTATATATATACTTTATAGGGTCTCCGACGCTTCCTTCTCGGTGTTACAAACTTCGTGACAAACTTGATATACCTTGTTCAGGGTATAAATATATTAATTTGAAAGGCAATGAAAGAGATCAGTACTTTTGGGATATTTGAAGTAATTAAACATTCTCCCCTAATAGTTTTCTCAAGTAATGTTAATGATGAGGCAAACCTCATGAAAATAGTAGTAAATCAAGAATAAAAATATACATATGGTTATAAGAAATCTCGACCTATTCCGCACAATAGTTTGTGAACCATTCAAACTACTCTCTTACGACAGGATTTACATTTTTCCAAGATGGGAGAGTCTCATTGGAGTATAATGTTATGTTTGAGCGACATTTTTATCTTTTTTTCTTGGAATTGCTGTTGACGAATTCTCAGTACTCTTACAATATCGTATTTCAGTCGCACAACTAATAGGTTAAGGTTGAAGAGTTTTTTAACCAATACCTACAGACCTATATTCATCATTAGCGGGATCAAAATATAGGCTGAATGGACATAACAGTTATTGGACTGAAAGATGGTGAAGGAAGAACGATATCAGCAGCTTAGACAAATGACCAACTTCTTACGAAGAATTTGATGTCTGCAAAATTCCAGGTCGATATCTCAATGACCGAAAAACTAGTTGCAGTTTATGCACATATACATACAAACGAAAATGGCTAAATCGGCACAGCTCTTCTCGATGATCATATGTATATAAGTATATATATCCATATATACTCAACTTAGTGTCAAAATGAATATAAATTGTTCAGGCTTTAATTATATAAGCACTAATATATTAAAACTTTCAAGTAATATATGCGGTTTTTAGAAAGAAAAGAAAAATAAAAAACCATTGTTTTATAGCGAACCTATAAGTTGATATATATATAATATATGAAATATTATATATAATATTTGAAATTTCACTACTCAATAAATCTGGAGGAAAAATTTGCGACATGAAATCACTATTAGTAAATGGTGGTGGTTTGATACCTACACCTCTTGACCAGACCACATCCTATGTGTTAGAAAATGTTTACTATCATTTTCGGGTTTAGCCTCTAGCAAATGACTCTAAATGGATGTATTCTATAAAATCAAAAAATTAATACATAATAAATAAGCAGCAATTTGGAAAAGAAAGGCTTTATTATGAATTGCAAAAAATGTATGGTCTAATAAAAAGAAAAGGGTTAAAATGGGTTAAAATTTCCTTCCGCAATGTCGCGTTATACTACGATAACCTATAAAATTATTTTTATTTTTTATTATTGTGAATACTAATAGGTTATAAATTGAGTAAGTTTTGGTTGCCAATACACTTTCAAAAATTTTTTTTTTTTTTGCTTTTTCGATAGTTTATATATCTTGAATAGTTTTTGGATGGCAGCATTCTAAAGAGCGACCGCTCGCAGGTACAAACATATGTATATAAGGAAACTTTAAATGTTTTTTTCTCGAAACGACATTTTTCAAAATTCAAATTGAAACTAAGTATTTTCGAATACATTTACTACACAATGACTTACGATCTTTTTGATTGCTTGAAAATTGTCAATTTGGCTTTAAAAAAAGGACAATTTTTTTACCTAAAAAAACAATTTTTTTTTTCAAACTTACGCCATTTTGTTAATTTTTGATCGTAGGTCATTACATAGAAAATATGTTTAAGTTTAATAAGCTTTTTGTTTTTTTTTTGTTTCAGCTACTCGTTCGGCCGGAATCATGTTAGCAGCAAAAAGTGTGCTCCATTTTTTTTGCACCTCCGAAGACAGCACATAACTCTGTTATTTTTCAATATTTTTATAAAGAAAATCTTAAAATATAGCTGAAAATATACCTTTTTACATCCAAAGAATCTTGAAACAATCAAGTACTTTCTTTAAATAAAAATCACGAAAATCGCCTAATTTTTCATGCGCCTCACTGGTATAGCCCCTTAAGCAAACATGTAATAAATATACTTTTCCTATAAATTTTGTAACAATTTTCAAGTATTTATCAAATTTTATAATGGATTGTCACATGTTTACGCGGATTTCTGAAAAGAGTTTCGCTGTCGAAAATATGGTAAATAAAACCATTATGTGTACAGTGAAATTCCCCATTACGGACAGTCCTTATAACCGGATACCTCCCATAACCGGACAAATTTCAAAGAGTAAATTATTTTCATACAAAACTAATACCTACATATAACCAGACATTTAAATTTCATTCATTAAATATGTATGTCACGAAAATTATTAAATTTTTTATTCTTATTTATGGAGTTTTGTTAATTTTTTTTGATGTTGTCATGTGGCTTTGTGTATAAACATTTTATCACTTCTATTGAAAAGAGTTGAGTTACTTGTTTGACGTTCTCCTTAAAGCTACAGAGCAATAAAAAACTACAACTATAATTGTATTACTTAGTTTTTGCTATTGGAATTTCACTTATTTTCATAAGTGTGAGCTATTAAGGCAGTCAAAATAATTGTACTGCATGGATTAAACTATCAAAGCACAAATACAAAATATTTATTTGGATAAACAATTTTCGAAAAAGTAAGTTTTAATTTTTTTGATGTATTTTTTAATTTTGTAAAAATTGGATTAATATTTGGCACTGCACAGCTTATCAGTGCGATCTTATAAAAAATTATTTCAAAAGGCAAAACGTATAAAAAGTTTTAA
Organism: Bactrocera zonata; assembly: GCA_037783105.1. Classification (NCBI taxonomy): domain Eukaryota; kingdom Metazoa; phylum Arthropoda; class Insecta; order Diptera; family Tephritidae; genus Bactrocera; species Bactrocera zonata. The sequence goes on from JBAWJQ010006496.1 coordinate 31,247, forward strand.
AATTTAAATGGTTGTTGACCGAAGATGATTCGAAATGCTTTAAAATCATCATGGTCATGTTATTAATTTAATGGAGTTGGACCGATATATTAGATTAAGGAAACCATGGATCGTACTGCGTAGGTTCGATTTTTGCAGGAAGTAATGGCGCTTTTTGGGTCTTTCAACAAGACAATGATGCAAAACACACATGCAAGTTGGCTCAGCTGTGATTTCAGAAAAATAGGAAAGGTCATGGAGTGGTAAGCAAAATCTCCAAACCTCAACACTTTAGAAAATTTGTGGTGTGACATAAAGGAGGCAGTTGCCGATGCTAAACCAACTAATAATAATCAACTTTGGGAAACTCTTGAGCGGGCATGGAAATCAATACCAAATGAACGATGTGAAAAAGTATTGATTCAATGCATTGGCGATGTGCCGCAGTTATAGCCAAAAAGGAGACGCTACTAAATATTTATTATTTCTCCTATACTTAAATTAATTTTGTTATGAAAATCTTTAAGATTTAAATTATAATGAACTTTTTATTTAGCTGAATTATAGCTACTATTATTTTGACCGCCTATGTATATATATGCAAATCCTTTGAAATTTAGGAAAAATTAAAATGAATTAATTTTTTAAGCTTTCTTTTATGAATAACACATGTTAATAAATCAATTTGCTATAATAAAAAGCAAAAGAAACATTTATGCGACTAAAGAACTTCCAAAACAAATTGTAACGAGACTTGTTTTTATTACATGTATATCTATGAATAAATTCACATATATTGTAGTATTCCTCTTCCCTTGAAAACAGCAGTATTCTGACCATCACTATGTGCATTCGGCCTTATGAACAATTTCTTGCCATATTTCCATATAAAAAATATACTTTTAGGTATATTGGTTAAAACCTATCTAAATTTTAATAAATTAAAGTAAAGTAAAAGTAAGCGTAAATATTATATATATAAAATTAAAAAAAAAAACATAAGATGTATATTGTATATAAATACTATAAATTTATGATTATTTTTATTTATTTAATTTAGGGGTTTGCTCTTATTCGAAATATATGTACATTAAAAATTTTTTTGAAAACACAACGGTATACCGCTTAATTTTCAAATCAAATGTTATTACTTATATTAACACTAAATAAATAATTATATCAATGCTTTGAACCTAATGTCTGTATACATAGTAAATAGTTTAAACAGTATGTACCAATAAAATATTTAAATGTTTGAAAATATTTTATTATATATATCCAATCACATCATTTTAACAAGCATTTAAATATGAATATTTGCCCTAACTTACGATTTCAAAATTCATTGGACGAAAACCTTATTTATTCTATGGCGATTACTTTAGATTAGACAGTAACAAAATTTGTACTTTTATAACTATAAAAATGGACGACAATGCGCAATACACACACCCAATATCAAAGCAATACATTTCTGTCTTATACATATACATTTATTTATGTGTATGTATGTTTTTGAACAACTTTTTAATAAACGAAAAATAATCCATTACCTCACTACCACTTGAAGACTCATCCGAATCGCTTCCATCCATGTTAAGCATATTTGTACGCCTCTTGCGAAGACGCTGCGTATTGTTTCTGCGAATGTTATCCGAATCATCGGAACCATCATTTTTGATGGGCATTTTTCCTCCAAGAGGCCTACTATTTTGGCGAGTTCTTCGCGGTATAGTAGAGAATGATTGTGGCTGATTATTATTACCGTTTTCTACTTGACCATCTCCGCCCGACATTTCTGAAGCCGAAGAACTATCTTCACCACTGTCATCAAATTCGATGCGCATGACGATGCGACGTTTTCTACCTTTCCTAGTTTCAGTACAATTACCACCACCATGATTGGTATTTCCTCGAGTTACACGTCGATTTTGGCTACACGAAGGACGTGGGTCAATATCACTATCACCAGAATCGGCGGCCATTCTAAATTATTGCAATATACAATACAATGGTATGTACATAGATATTAAATTAGCAAACTACATAGGTATGCCCTTTTTCGTTTGAGCTATTTAGTTTTTTAATCTTGTGTATGCGTTACACGAATAGGGCTAAATAAAATTTGTCCCTTTTCTATTTTGATAGTACTTCACAAATGTAATTTTATATTACAAATCTCAATTAAAAGTTCGATAATGTATTCAAATTATAGTTCCAGTAATAAATTAAACCTCTATTGAGTAATACTTTTTTCACTGACAGTTGATGGCTGTGGCCTCTGTATACGTAAATTCTATCTTTGCAATTTATCTTGTTCTAAGCGAGAAAAATATGCACTTTTTCAAACGCTCTTTTCTATTGTTGTATGTTTAAATTTCAACACTTTTTAATTTCACAATGCGCATTTGGAGTGGTAAAATAATTTTTTTTATAATTTAGGATTTTTACACCAGTTTTTCTCCAAATATTTGTGGAAATTTTTCTAATGCAGTAAAGTTTCTTCACACAAACTCAGCCATTTTCATTTTTCTGCAGCAAATTGTAAGCGTGTGCAGTTATTGTTGTAGTGTTTGTTAGTTTAACATATATGTATAGAAAAATAAGCCGATAAATTGAATGTGTGAGTTTGTTGGAGAGACATTTAGGAGAGATCACATTCGTCAGTTGACAGCACTGCGAGAGGTCTCCTAGCAGGGTGACTAATCAAGACTTCTATACTTTGTAGAATTAAAATTTAAAAGAAAGAAATTTGATTGTACAAAGAATAGTACATATTATAGTAAATGACTAAAATGCAAAAATAAGACAAGAAATTTCAAGGTACATTTAACGATTAGCTATCGCATTTGTTTATGAACAAAAAACGTTGCCGCATATATAAAATGTATACATTATTTTTAAATACTAGACATTCTGTACTGTTCTTAGTTAATATTTGACATTTGTTACTTTTCTTATGTTGGCGGCATTGTAGCGGCCATTAATGTGATGAGTCTCCACTTCCGTTCCATTCTTTCTTTTTGGTGTAGAATAAAAATCTGTAAAGATGGGTCGTATGCACGCTCCTGGGTAAAAAATCGTTTTTAACTATAATTTATAATAATTTTTACGCAAATCTATTATTTTAACAGTGTATTATTTCCATGTGCTTTATATTTTGTATGTGAAAGTTTTAATAGAACATAATGTTGCGTAAAAATCTTATGTTGCTAGTGCGCCCATGTGGCGTTCGCTGGTTTATTGCAATCTTGTTAACATTTGGTGTTATATTTACTAATAAATATTTTTTTCTTTTACATGTGTCACTTATGATTGTTATTAAACAGTAAGGGTATTTCCCAATCAGCGCTTCCCTACAGACGGACGGTGCCTTCATGGCTGAAATTGAATGCCGAGGATGTGAAAGAACACATCAAAAAATTGGGCAAAAAGGGCATGACTCCTTCCAAAATCGGTTAGTATAACATGAGACTCTAAATTATAATTGTGGGGCTATGCTAATTTCTGTTTTCTGCTACAGGTATCATTCTTCGTGATTCGCATGGTGTTGCGCAGGTACGCTTCGTCAATGGCAACAAAATTCTGCGTATCATGAAATCTGTTGGTTTGAAACCCGACATCCCTGAAGATTTGTACCACATGATCAAGAAAGCTGTTGCTATCCGCAAGCATTTGGAGCGTAATCGCAAGGATAAGGATGGTAAATTCCGTTTGATTCTGGTTGAGTCAAGAATCCACCGTTTGGCTCGTTACTATAAGACAAAGAGTGTTCTGCCACCCAACTGGAAATACGAATCCAGCACCGCTTCGGCTTTGGTTGCCTAAACAGATACTTCGGTGATCTATATTCGTAGGGATGTTTCGTTTTTTGTATTTAAAAGTGAAATAAAAAAATGTAAAATACAACTAAAAGTGTGCAGTGATTGTTAGCTGAAATTATTTTGATTAGAAATAAATTGATTATTTCTACAGTAGAGGTGATCGTAACCGCAATGGACGCGGATTTTTATCCAGCCAATGACTAAAGTAGGCAGCATTCCTCAGAATTACTTAAGCAATGTTTTCCGCCACTTCAACAACAACCAAAGTAGCGAATTATTGTATTTGAAATCAGTGTTTATTATAAAAATTAATATTAGGCCGTAACGGAAACTACAGTGTATATTCACTTGTACGAACTAAAGGTATTTGGGTGTAACAGTAGTTACATTCCCCGAGTATTTTCAAATGTTTCAGGTCAAACAAAAATTATATTCAAACTTAATAGAAATATTTATATTAAACAATTATAAAGGTAAGCTACCATTAGATCAATGGTGAGGATATTGACAGTTGTCATTCTCGGTATTATCTGTGCATCTATAAAATCGGTTAAAAATATGCTCCAAACAGCAAATATTACTGAAGAAAGAAACCTTCGTTCACACAAAAGTCGAGTTAAACTACATAAGTAGAAGTAAGTAACTAAGGTAAGGACTAATGTTTCATACATCTTAGCCCAAAACAACATATGCACGTCGGGCCTTCAATATAATTTTATTGGTGGTTTGGCATATAAAAACAAAAGCGTTAGCTTTGGTTTGGAACCTATAATACCCTTCACAAATGTATTATTGATTTTTATCGTTAAGTTTGAATTACAGCTATATGCTATAGTGGTCCGATCTGAACAATATGTTCGGAGATTGTACGGTTTCATTGAATAATAATCCACGCTAAATTTCACTTTATATGGCAGTGCTATAATTGTCCCATAACTGCAGTTTCTTCAAATAAGCGGCTTCACGTATGAAAAGAATGTGTGCATAATTCCAGACCAAAGTCGCAAAACTGAGTGACGTACATATAGACCGACAAACGGGACTCCACCGTTTCCTTCTGAATGTTACAAACTTGTGGCCTTTAATAACTAAAAATTATCGATAATTTGCCATCACTATGGAAATTGATTTGAAATTATCGAAAAAATGTTTATATGTATAAAGCGCTTTAATTATGTATAATAAATAAAGCGGATAATCGTGTTTTTTTTTGTGTAAAACTTAAAATATATGGAAGATTGCTCCAAATAACACAATGAAGCAAATTTCAGAGATCGATAATACAACATTTGTGGTAAAGTCATATTTTAAAGCGAAAAATTAACTAATATACATATGTATAAGGTGTAACTAACACAATTGACTTCAATGAAGGAATTAAAAAAAAAATTAAATAAGTCCAATAGGTCAAAAAAATGTAAGATAATCTGAAATATTTATGGCATATTTGTTTAGTGGCGCACCACTGTACATTGAATCAGTTTGGCGCTACAGTTGCTTCCGCCGATGGAATTACCGGCAATGGGGCTGGTTCGTTGTTATTTTCGTGAGTATTTCTCTTTCAGTATTCTCTGTGTGCGGCTGCTAGAAAGATGTGTACGCGGTTAAATTTGAAAATTTTGCGAAAATAAGAATAGCTACTTTGCTGATTTCATTATTTATTTTTTTTGGTTTTTTGTTTTCTTATTTTGGTGTATGATGATTTTCGCGAAAAAATATATACATATGTTGAAACACAAGTACATATTTACGTATATATAGTAAATGAATTTTTTGGTGTTGGTGAAAAAAGGGACGTGGAAACGGAAGTGCGGAAAAGCACCAGTTTAGTGCAATTTGTGACAGTTATTGATGTAAGACGAAATAATAATAAAACAACAAATAAGAACCTACCCATTTTGGTTAATGAATATGTAGGACTATGTACTTGTGATTATATGCATATGTACATAAAAGTGTTTGCCATTACTTGTAGGTGTGCATAACATTTGCCGGGTCCATTGCCAAAAAACAGTTTTCTATAGCGTCAATGGTTTTGTGCTATTTCATTTGCGTTATTTCGCTTCTGCTTTCTAAGTAGGTGACTATTTGTCTTTTGTGGTGTGTCATTAGTTTTGCGATATGGTGCGTATTATGTGACGTGCTAATGTGATAAAATCATTTGGGTTTGCATAAAATTTGCGAGTTCAGTTAATGGCATAAATTGTATAACAAGTAGAAAAAAGTTAAAGCACAATGCTGCATTATCGAAAAGTGTAAATAAAATAGCTAAATTTAGAGTGAAACATCATTATTTAGTCAAGCCGACACACGAAAAATCCAATCCAATTGAAATTGGTAGAAATACATACACTACATAATCGCATTAACGTGTTACAAGTAATTTGCGCGTTTATGTTTTGATTTGTGTTTTCCTTTGCAAAAAATTGTGGTTAAGGCAGACGTACAGCAGCGTTGAGTACCACATATTTGTTTCCATAAGAATGCAATTGGCAATTCGCGTTTGGTCATTGGTCGCTATCGCTTTGATTTTTATGCACATATGTACATATACATACATACTAATACATAATAAGTAATGTGCTCACGCCATCCTCAACGAATTCTTGTGAGGCGTAGCCGGCACTGCATGCGCCAATGTCTGTTTCGCTGACCGCACACAAATGGAAAATGAGTGGAAATCAGTGAACATAATTTTTTCTTATTAATTTTTTGTCTAATTTATGAACGTCAGTTATCATATTTAAATATTTATTCGTACGCAAGTATGTATGTGTTTGCAAATGTGTGAATGCATAACTTTAAGCATGCGAACCAAATATATGATATGTATTTACTATTATATACATACATACATATGTACATACCAACATATTTGAGTCAATATTGGGTTGCTTCAATGTTTCCACTTAATTTGCTGTCAATTGAAATCAAGCGGTAGCTTCAGGTAACAAATATTGTCTACAGAAGAGTGTAGGACAACAATATTTATGTAGCCGGCCCAACGGCATCACATATGTATGTACTTATGTCTGGATGTATTGTATGTACATATGCAGTTCTTTTAAAACTTGTATTCACCAAGCGGTGTCTGCAGTGAGTATAGTGCTGATTTCTATAAGAAAATGTTCGCAGAACAATCGCGAGAATGCAGTTTAATTTGATTTAAAGTGGTGACTTCGAAAAAAATTATAATAAGGTAAAAATAGTACGTAACCGATTTACAAAAGTAAAAGCAAAATAGTTTGTGTCAATAAGAGAACAAAGTGCATGAAAACACGACGAACCCACAAAAGAACACGTAAAAACATAAAAAAGGTAAATATGCTAGTAAATAATATATATACATACATGCATACATATGTATGTAATAATATGTAAACATATTAAAGTATGAAGCAGACGTTCCATCCATTAGCTGAATTACAACAATTCATTGCATTCAATACTAACTGCAAAATACAAAGAACACAACTCACTCTGTCATTTTGAAGATTCTATTGCGGAGTGAGGGTTGGTGCTGTACATACATACCATATTTGTATAAATGTATTGCGAAATGAAAGCGAATAAGTCTACCCAGGTAGTTTATGAAAGGAGGCTAGAAAAGTGAATGCACCCATTAAATGCATTTTATTTATTATTTTACATATTTATATATACATATGTACATACATTTATATGTAGACAAATGTAAAATATTTACCGTTACCGTTGCTGTTAAATGCTCTCAGACATGACAAGTGCATATATTGATATAAATTGAAGAGGTGATGGAAATATTAGAATTCTTGGAAAAATGCAATTACTTATTTCAATTTTGCGCTATCGCTCAAGTTGTCATATTCATTACTTATTTTATTATTTCACTTATGTATAAGATATTGTGTACTCTATACATATAAAATTAAAATTTATTTATTTGTGTTACTATGAATTGTATATGTAAATGTTTTTTCTGTACATACATAAATCGCATATATGCATGATAATAGGAATTCTCTTTTCAGCCATCAAAGAATCATTTTTTTACAGCTTCCTAAAAAGAAGTTCTACTAAATCAAATTTTTAATAATATTTCTACTTACAAACTGCAATGAAATCATTGAAGAACAAATTAATGTAATAAAAAGTCAAATTAAAAAAATGACGTCAGCCCAAGAACGATAGATTTCAATGTTTAGAAAACAGCTCGTCATGAGCGGAAAACCAAAACTATCAAACTTTTATAGTATTTGCTAACATACCCATACAAATTTGCCGGATCTCATGTTATTGTTTCGTTTTTTTTTTGGTATCAACAGAAAATATTCCTAAAGTAACTTAAAAGAATGCTGGCGAGTTGACAGTTCTGATGGGATAAAAATGCGCTTGGGTTCCGGTTACATATGTATGTAGAGCCAACGGTTCAGATCTACTCTAAACTTCATGAAATTTATAGTTTGCTAAAATGAATACCCAATATTCCAATAATTTTTAATTTTTTGGCAGAAAAATACGTTTTATTTTATCGAATATGCTCAGCGCGTACATACTTATGTACGATAAAAATAGCGTAAAGCCAAAGGTGTTTTAATGCTAAATATTTTTACCAGCCGCAAGCATTGCATAATGACCTATACCTATACATATGTATGTACATAAACATACGTACGGTACATATTTCCATTACTGCCAAAGGGTTGAGCATATGTTTGTTTACATTTTGTAAAAATTAGAACAACTGCGGTTTGATTTATCATCGCACGCATATCAACGCAATGAATTAAATTTAAATTGTGTAAGTTTAAGGCAGAACATTCCCAAATTGATTATAGGCACCCTTTGTGGCATTAATATTTTCGCAGCTTGATTAATTAATTATCAAACATAAATTAGGTTGCGGCATAGTTGGTTTGGTGGCGATGACTAAAAAGTCCTGTTGTTAAATTCCGAAATTCCTTTCCTGTGAGCATTTTCTTGAGGTCTGAGCATAGGAACAAGTGGCTGTAGTAAGTATAGGGTGGATGCAAATAAATTAAGCTCAATTTTCCAAACGATTGTTTGTTGGTGTTTGTGTTGTAGTAATAAAAGTTTCTCCATAGTCAGCGATAGTCAAGCGGCACTTTATACGTTTTCAGTTTAAGAGATTAAATCACTATTTGTGCAGGAGTGCATAAAACAGCTGAATAGCTCATCAGATTGCAACCAAGTGCAGCTTATCTAGGTGCTAGATCACAATGGAATAGCCGGGAATGAACTAGCTGACGAGCTTGCAGATCCTACTAGAATGGTGGTGGGCTATTTCGCAAGGAGAAGAGAGTGGGCAGGGAACTCGTTTTTAAAGACTGGAGTCGCTTCGTTCTCCACTCTGCTCCCTTTCTACAACAATCGCTGTAGCGACCGTAATAATTTAAATTTCGATTTCAAAATTTGAGAAAATGTTTATTACAGTGATACTAACCGATAATGCAACAAAAAAAAAAAAAAATAGATTTTTCGAAAATTTCACACTGGGACGATCCCTTAAATTATTTCTATCTATCTGGTGTTCTAGTTTTACGATTAACCGCTAAATATTTTCGTCTATGTCATGTAATAGTAGTTCCATGAGAAGAAGTAACTATTTCAATTAGATCGATGTCAGTCTGTGTTTTTGTAATACCGATCTGAAAATTTTCACACTTCTTCGCCCCAAGAAACTGCTCATTTGTCGGATCCGCCGATATGGGATCACTATTACATAAGTATACTCGTATGTACATGCATATGTACATAGCTGTATCTTTCCGAAACTTAGCATGGATTGTTGTTCAATTGAATTACTGTATAAATTGTTCTAATTGGACCACTACGATATAGCATATAGCAACCATACGTACTAAACGACCAAAATCTTGTATGAGAATATTTTTGTCAGAGGTAATAAAGATTATTTACAACCGAAGTTAACGTTTTTTTCTTGTTTATGAGTGCTGTTGTTTTTAATTTGTGATTACCACCGCATTGATCAAGAAATTATCAAAAATTTATTATCAAATATGTAAGTATTTTATTGCGAAAAAATTGCCGTAGGAGTCAACGTGTGGACCTTATTTAATTGCTATGGTACTTAGTTTTTTTTACTTCATTTACCACACAGAATTTTCTAGGGGGTATACAGGGGCACCTATTCTTGGTATGGCATATAAAAATGTATAAGAATATCATTAAATTAATGCGGAAAACATCATCAGATAACATAAATACATATATGTACATACATATATAGATATGTACATATGTATGTAAAAACTTATATGTATATACACACATATACGTTAATTTGTAAAAATTATATTATTAGAAAGCACGCTGTTTATTGAATGTGTAGTTACATACTATATACATACATACATAAGTATGTACATAATTAATTTGATAACCAAACAGAATATTTTACTTGCAAGTCATGGTATCGTATTTTTATGCTTGCGTACGCCATATAATTTACATATACAAACATATATAACAATGTATACATTTATGTACATATCTATGTACATTAGGGTGGCCGTTATTTCACCAAGTAGATTGTTTTTGCAAACGCCCGCTGAATTTAAAGTTTTTGTCAAAAAATTATCCAACGCAAATTCACCAACAGTTGAAGTTGAGCGTGCGAACGTTACCATGCCGTATGAGCAACCCAGAATTTGCATATAAGGCCCTTGTATGATTGCCAGTACACTTGAGGCAAAACTTCAACTAAGTTTAAAGTTTAAAGCAATGGCTCTATGGAGTCGGCAGGTAACAAATATTGTCGGCAGAAGAGTGTAGGACAACAATAAATACATATGCAGGTAGTCAGTATCACATATGTATGTATGTATTTATGTATTGTATGTATATTTCTTGTAAAACTTGTATTCACTAAGCGCCGTCTGCAGTGAGCATAGTGACGATTTCTAAGAAAATAAATATTAGCAGAACAATCGTCCGAGTGCAGTTTAATTGGATAAGTGCTGACCCACGAAATAATAATAATGATAGAAATATGAGTAAGGAAGAGCTAAATTCGGGTATAATCTATTATTTGCAACTTGCAAGGATTAAAGTCAGGGAACTACCTTCAAGTACGTAAGGCTGGTGAATCATATACATATGTACTACTATCAGGAAAGGATTCTCTCAGAATTTCCATTATACTACTGTGTCCAAAAAAGGTTACATTGTATTTATTTTGAAAATTCTTTATTTATTTATTCTTCCAAATCAACTTCATCCCCTTCAAAGTAATCCCCTCCCGATGCAATGCACTTATGACAACAGATTTTCCAATCTTCGAAGTTTGTTTTGTTTGTATGACGGGCGCTATGCGGACCTGCCCTACGGCAGCTCTGGAGGTCCTGTTGGAACTCACACCGCTCCATATATTGTTAGGCCAAGTAGCCAAGCACTCGCTTTTGCAGATAACAGCAGAGGGATGTGGCAAAGGCAAGGTAATCTCGCCCCAAAGGATGGAGAGGATTAGTGGCGACATTCCTATCGCGCTCCTCCCGAAAGACGGCGTTACCAAAACTATTCACTTCACGAAGAGGTTTAAGGTTACCCTTGGTAGCAAGAGTGAGTGGAACGACCCCACTCTTGAGCAAATGCTAAGGGATAGCACGTTGAGGTGGTACACCGACGGCTCGAAAACGTCGGAGGGGATAGGTGCGGGTATTGCGGGTCCGCGTACCAGGCTCTCCATACCGATGGGAAGCTATAAGTCGGTGTATAGAGATAAACCTCCACCGCAACTATCGCAACGAGCGAATAGCTATACTTAGCGATAGTCAAGCGGCACTAAAAGCGATATCCTCCTACGAGATCAAGTCGCTACTAGTGCAGGAGTGTAGAGAACGGTTAAATAACCTAGCTGAAATGAACCAGGTGCACCTGATCTGGGTGCCTGGTCACAGGGGCATAGCCGGCTGGCTGACGAGCTTGCTCGCTCTGCAGCCTCCTCCAGTATGGTTGGGCCCGAACCGTTCATCGGGGTGGGCCCTCATACTGTGAAGGAGCTGCTCCGCAAGGAAGAAGGAGTGAGTAGGGAAAGGCATTGGCAGCGAGCGCACGGTAAGCGTCACGCCAAGCTGTTAGTGGGGGGGTATAACCGTAAGAGGTTCAAATCGCTAATATACCTCCCGAGAAACAAACTCAGGTTCCTGGTCGCATTCTACACCGGCCACTGCAGGCTGAAGGGGCATTTGGCTAACTTGGGCCTATCAGCTTGCGCTAACTGTCGGTTTTGCGACAGGGAGCCTGAAACCCCGGAGCACCTGCTAATCGACTGCATCGCAGTCTGTAGGCGCAGGTCGAAGGCCCTTGGAACCATGTTTCCGGATAGGGATCACATCGCCACGCTAGCACCCAGCGGGTTATTGGACTTCATCAATTTGCTGGGGCTAAGCGAGGCCCTGTGAGTTAGGAGAGGGCACAATACACCCAAGGTCGCAGTGCATTCCTCAATTAATTTCTTATCTTATCTTATCTTATCTTCGAAACACTTTTTGGGTAGGCTTCAGTTCCGTCTTCGCTGTGGCTTGAATCTCCTCTATCGTATAAAAACGGTGTCCCCGGAGCGGTCTTTTGAGCTTGGTGAACAGCCAGAAGTCGCACGGCGCCAGATCAGGTGAATACGGTGGTTGCGGAACGATATGGGTTGTATTTTTGGCGAAATGATCACGAATTACGAGGGCAGTATGGGATGGTGCATTATCGTGGTGTAAAAACCAAGACTTGTCTTTTCCCAATTCCGGCCTTTTTAGGCGGATAGCGTTACGCAAACGACGCTTAACGTTCAAATAATATTTTTTGTTGACTGTTTGACCAGTTGGAAGGAATTCATAATGCACAGCACCACAATAATCGAAGAAAACAGTCAACATGACCTTGGACCTTGATTTTTGAGCGACTTTGGAGCGATTTTTTTGGTCTCGGTTCTCGGTCGTAAGCATAGATCCATGTCTTATCGCCAGTTTCACACATTTCAACGCGAAGCCTTTTTTCCAAAAAATTCAATGTTTTCGGTACCAGTCGAGATTTGACGCGCTTGAGGCCCAAAAGATCCTTCAAAATGGTATTGGCTGAGCCTTTCGATATGCAAACTTCATCAGCAAGGTCTCTAATTGTTAATCGACGGGTTTTCAACACCAAATCTTTGATTTGTTGAACGTGAGCTTCGTCGGTTGAGGTTGATGGTCGCCCTGGACGCTCTTCGTCTTCGACACGTTCACGGCCGGCTTGGAACTCACTATTCCACTTGTAAAAATTTTTTTTAGACATAGCCTCATCACCAAAGGCTTTCTTCACCATTTTCAACGTATCTGCAGCAGAAAATTGATTCCGTAAACAAAATTTAATGCAAATTCTTTGCTCAACAAATTTCGATATCGCAAAAAACGAAAAACTCACTTTTAGCAGCTCACAAAACGACACGTATTCAAACACTAATGAAAATTTTGACATGAAATTTGACATAAATGTGACTGACAGTACTACCAACCTAAAAAAAAAGAATTCTCCAAATCCTTCGACGCGCGCAGTTTAAATTCAAATGTTACCTTATTTTTTGGACACAGTAGTATATCCTTTTATTTTGCTATATTAATTCATTATTGATTTGAATACTGGAAAGGGAAAGTTTCAAATGGAATTTAAAATTGTGTTATAAGGGAAGTAGGTGTGGCCGTAGTCCGATTTCTACCACGCTGTAACATGAAAATGCCAGAAGAATGTCACGTACTAAATTTTGTTGAAATCGGTCGGAGAGGTCTCGAAATATGTGATTTCACCTTAAAGTGGACAGTGCTATGCCCATCGGCCAATTTTGACCCCGGCTCGATTTAATGCCTCTCAGGCCATCTTGGAGGTAAAATTTAATGTCTTCGATGCATTTTGTCATTCATTTATCGTGCTTCAGTACCGTTATATGGGGAGTAAGCGGGATTATCATATTTGTGCTAGAAGAATTTTGTTGTTATAGCTATAATGGCTTAGGAGATATGTTCATTTATTAGAGAACACTACTGCTGCGATCCCCTATGCCAAATTAGAATTTTACATATAGTATACATATCTTAATTAAGTGCTTAGTTATGAGACTTATAGGTTTTCGGTTAATGGAGTTTTGTGGGAGTGGGGGCGGTCCGAATACGGCCATCTACGAACTCTTACCTTTTTTGCCAAGGAACACGCTTACCAAGTTTCATTATGATATCTTAATTTTTACTCAAGTTGCAGCTTGCACGGACGGACAGACGGACGGACAGACAGACAGTCAACCGGATTTCAACTTTTCTCGTCACCCTGATCATTTATAAATATATATGTATAGTACATACATATAACCCTATATCTATCTCGCTTAGTTTTAGGTGATACGTGCAACCGTTAGGTGAGTAAAACTATTATACTCTGTAGCAACCGGTTGCAAGAGTATAATAAAAAATAGTGCGTAACTAAATTAGAAAAAGTAAAAGCAAAAAAGTTTGTGCCAATAAAAGAACAAAGTGCATGAAAATAAACGAACCCACAAATAGAAACCGTAAAAGCATAAAAAAGATAAATATGCTAGTAAATAATAAATATGTATATGTATATACATATGTATGTATGTATGTAATCATATTAAAGTATAAAGCAGACGTTCCACCACTTAACTGAATTACAACAATTTGTTGCATTCAATACTAAATGCAAAATACAAAGAACACAATTCACTTAGTCATTTTAGAGACTCTGTCGCGGAGTGAAGCTTGGGGCTCGACGGAGGAGTAATGTAATTATATGTATATATGTATGTAAGTATGTATATAGCATTTGTATAAATAAAGTTTACCCAAGCAGTTTATGGAAAGAGGTTAGAAAAGTGAATGCACCCATTAAATGCATTTTATTTATTATTTCTACAAATGTAAGTACATTTGTATATACAGTTGATCTTCCATAGCTCGAAGTTCTCCATGACTTGCACTCTTGAGTTTGCAATAGAAGTCAAAGTTCTTACAAAATTCCTTCCATAAATCGAACTTTTGAAGTGGCACGTGATTCTTTTAGTTTAATTTTCGGGGAATTTAGCTTTGACGGTATGTCCAGGTGGAACAAATTCATGGTGGACGTTGCTTTTGATGCCAAAAAAGACAATGAGCATCGTTTTCACTTTAGATTTGCTAATTTTTCCTTTTTTTGGGCGAGGAGACGCCGGCGTGTGCCACTCGGAAGATTGTCTCGAGCTCATACTTATGTATATGTACATTAGGGTGTTTTTTTTTAACTATTAATTTTTTTCTATCCCATCACGAAATTTCCTTGGAAATACCCTACAAAAAGTTCCCTGAAAATTTTAGCCCTTAATATTAACATTAAGAACTGGACCAAGGCATATAAAAATGTTCCATAGAAAATACACTACAATCGTGATTTTTTATCTTTAAATTCCTACAGATCAGAGATATTTTATGGCATCGCTTTGACTTTATTTCTCAGAATTGTTCACTTTACAAAAGTGTCGCGTGCAACAAAGTCATACCTGCAAGGTAGTACGGGGCTCTAAACCTGACTTTTCCACGAAATTCCCATTTTTTGTATATATCTCGTAAATGACCAGAGCTAAGTATATAAAAAATGTTCATGACAAACTTGTAGGAAATTTTATTTGCTATAAAACATTCATACATTCTTCAATGTAAACAAATTTATCTCATATACATACATATGTATGTACATACATACATCACATTTTTAAGTGACTGAACGTCACGTCACATCCACGAGTAAAGGGAATACGTGGATGTGTACTATGGCTAATGATTGTGCGCGCACATGTTTATAGTTTATATGTACATATGTATGTATGTATGTAATATTCACATCGATTGGCGTATTACACTTTAAGTATGAAAAGCAAACGAACATTTGATAATTTAATTTATTTACTCATTGGTGGACTTTGTTATAGTGTTAGTGTCTCAGTCTCAGTTTTTGAGATATCAATCTGAAAATTTTCACTCGTCTTCTCCCCAAGAAGCTGCTCATTTGTCAGAATCGCCGATATCGAACTACCATAATAATGCATTGCAAAAAAGTCTTGCGGTATTTTTATTGAATCAATTCGTGTGGCACCCATACATCGAGCTTCTTAGTGACTCCAAGCTTCTTCAAAGGGTTTATAACGGTTTGAGGACTACTATGGCGGTCTCTTTCGACCAATTCAGCGATTTTATCGCAATTTTCGACGACAGGCCTTCCGGAGCGTGGCGCATCTTCGACCACCTCTACACCAGAACGAAAACGTTGAAACCATCGTTGTGCGGTGGAAATGGAAACTGTATCGAGTCCATAAACTGCACAAATTTTATTGGCGGCTTGAGATGCATTTTTGCCTTTATCGTAGTAGTACTGTAAAATATGCCGTATTTTCTCTTTATTTTGCTCCATGTTTGCGACGCTATAACTCACGAACGACTTAAAAGAACGAACGAACAAAATCAATCAAACACGTGTTAGCGCGTGAAATGAGCTTTCCAAAAAGGTATAGCATGACCCGATGCGACGAATAAAACTAGAACTACGCGCTTTCAGCGCCAACTAGCGAAAATACCGCAAGACTTTTTTGACAACCTAATATATTATATAGATACTAGCTGCCACGCCAACTGAACGAACAAAATGGAAAAAAATTTATTTGAGAAGATATCTTCAAGAAACTTGGCATATATTACTGTCCAACGCTATAATCTCTGAACAAATTGTTTTGATCGCATCACTATTACTATAACATATATGTATGTATGTATGTACATAAGTACATACTTATCTACCATACAAATTGCATGACCGGAATTTTGTATGGGAACATTTTTTTGTCAGGGGTGAGGTAGCTTATTTACAACCGAAGTTAATGTTTTTTTATTCTGCTTAATCTTTTTACTCTTTTGTTAACGTTTGTTTTATGATTATTAACGCGTTTATCAAGAGTTTTGTTATCAAATAATTATTTTATTGCGAAAAAATTGCCATGGGGGTCAACGTTGCTATGGAACTCAGATTTTGTTTACGTTATTCACCACACAGAATTCTTGGTATGGCAAATACAACTACATTGTATATAATTATGTACATATGTATGTATGTATGTATATCCATTAATTTGTAAAAAATGTATTTTTGGATAGCATGTGGTTATCGGTAATTTGTTGGGTGTCAAAATGTAATATAAGTACATATTTCATTTGATAAATAGAATATTTTATTTGCAAGTCATAGTATTATAATTATGTGGTGTTCGCACATAATTTGCATATCGTTACCTAACCTAACAGTAACTAATGCTACTTCGCGCTCGGCAAATGGTTTGAAGAAAAGAAAGAGTGTGCCTGTTGGTACATTTTATTGACCCCTAAGACTTCTTTGTGTACATACATATATGTACATAGATACCGTTATGTACATTCATATTTTTCCAAATGTGAATTGAAATAACCTTACTTTTTTGATGATAAGAACATTTAGTGGTTTTGCCTTATGCGAAATTGGCGTAAAGCAATTCGCGACAAATGGTCAGATTTGTGGGAGAACAAATAAGTATTGACTTTTGTACCATGATAACGTCTTTGCTCACGGATCGTTGCTTGTGGGTGAATAATTGGCCAAAAACAACCAGCATATTCCTCAGATCTGGCTCCCTATGACTTTTTCCAAAACTGAAGAGGTCTATGAAAGGGTTACGCGACGATTAAGATAAAAACTGAATCGAAGGAGGTGTTAAATAGGACGAACAAATATTTTTTTAACTACTTTGAGGATTGGAGAAAACGCAGTCAGAAGTGCAATATACATATCTAAGGGTGATTACTTTGAAGAGAGCAAACGAAAGCACTTCTGAATGCGTTTTCTTTCCAATCCTCAAAGCAGTTAAAAAAAATATTTATATATTCATGAATAAATAAACACTTTCTCAAGAAATGCAATTTTTTTGTGAACAGACCTCGTAACTTTTAAAGTAAATTTTGAAATAATGGTTTTATTTATTTGCTTTGAAGATAAAAAAAAAAAATTGCAAAGGATAAAAAATGTCATGTTCAATAATATACACGATTAGCAGCCCGTCCCGGCATCGCACGGGGTAGACAATTATTATTTTTGGAAATTAGGATATAAAACACTTTTTTCACAAATATTTTTATTTTTATTAAAAAAAATCCCACAGTTATATTTGTTGTATTATGTAAGTCTACTTATGTTCAATTTCTTTGATGGTTTAAGTGGCGGGGACTTTTGAAAAATTAAAATAATAATAATCAAAAAATTAAAATAACAGTAATAAATAATGAATTCAGTCGTTTTACATATAAGTAAATAATAAATTATTAAATAAATGTTCAAATTTTACCAAGGATCCCTAATTTTTTTCAAAATGAAATGTAGCCTATGTCGAATTGGAAGAATGTAGCATTCTGTTGGTGAAAGAATTTTTTAAATCGGCCTTGTACTTTTTGAGCTTATTCATTACAAACATACAAACATACAAAAATAGGTACAAATCTTTTCTCTTTATAAAATTAGTATAAGTAGAAGTATAGATTAAAATGAAAAAAGTTGTTGTAGTGACATAACTACAATAGTTAGACATATGCTACCGCGGAGTTTTTTGTAGACATTATGATGTTCTTCAGTATTTTTGTACATTATTTTGTTCTATCGCTAATAGTTTCGGCAGCGCATTCGACGAAAGGCATTTTAAGACTAATTTTTCTACTCCTTCAGTTACATTGTTCAAATTTTACCAAGGATCCCTAATTTTTTTCAAAATGAAATGTAGCATATGTCAAATTGGAAGAATGTAGCATTCTATTGGTGAAAGAATTTTTTAAATCGCCCCTGTACTTTTTAAGCCTATTCATTACAAACATACAAACACACAAAACTAAATAGAAATCTTTCCTCTTTATAATATTAGTATAGTTAATAATAATGTTTTGAAATATTTTGTATTTATTATTTATATTTTACTATATTCTCAAAACTTTAAAACATTTCATATAATCCTAAAAGTCATATTTTTTATGCGGTCACACGCGGTCGCCCTTAAACCACGGCGAAATTTATGCTATCAATCATAATTGAAAGCTTCATCGCATGGAAGAAGTATAAATACATATATACATATCTATATATGTACATACATACCGGCTTACATGTATAATCTTTCAAATGTATCCATGGATCGGTTATATGGTGATATAGTTGTCCGATCTGGTCGTTTCTGTCAAATGATCAACAGAATATCAAAAACCATCTGTGCATTAAATTTCGTTCGATTATCTCAAAACCAGCCGAACAAATTTTTATAATCCCTAATGAATAATCATTGATAGATCAGTTTGTACATTTGTCTGTTATCGGCGGTTCCGATTAATGACCAGCTTATTGACTAGAAAAGGACATCTCCAAAATTTCATATCGATATCTCTAAAAAAGGCAGACAGATGAACATGCCGACATGGCTATATCGATTGAGCTCATGACGCTGATCATTTACATATATACATTTATGGGAATTTTCCTTTTGAGGTCAAACTTCGAGGCAAACTTCATATACCATATTCACGGTATAATTAACCAGATTGCTCAAAGATTACTCAGCGTTATAAGTTTGAACATAAGTATTTGAGTTGAGGTTTTCATTTGAATTCTTGATTAATCGCGGGATGAGTCGTATGCGTTTACGAACGTAAGAAAGCATGTTTAAGATAAGCTCTATGAAATATTTATATTAGTCATATGCGTTATGCCAACTGCCAACTTAAGGAAAATAAGAAGTTGTGATTACTTAGGCACATATGTATATACATAAAAAAAGCATCTCGTATTTCCTATAAAACGATGACTAACTCATTTATAAATTCTAACTTCTTCTTCTTCTTCTTTATTGGCGTAGACACCGCCAGTTCTTCTGGTTTCACTGCTTGGCGCCAATTGGAGATTCCAAGTATAGTCACGTCCTTCTCCATCTGGTCTTTTCAACGGAATGGTGGTCTTCCTACTCCTCTGCTCCCCTCGGCGGGTACTGCGTCGAATACTTTTAGAGCTGGAGTATTTTCATCCATTCGGACGACATGACCAAGGCTGCGTAGGCACTGTCTCTTAATTCGCTGAACTATGTCAATGTCGTTATCGTTCCATTGAATGCGATATTCTGCGTGGCCAACGCGCAAAGGACCATAAATCTTTCGTAGAACCTTTCTTCGTAACGTCGACTCATCAGATGTTATCACCGTCCATGTCTCTGCATTCATATAGCAGGACGGGGATGATCAGCGCATTGTAAAGTTTGGTCTTTGTTCGTCGAGAGAGGACTTTACTGTTGGTGTTAATACTGGTCCCAAGACAGATGAAATAATCTACGACTTCGAAGTTATGATTGTCAACAGTGACGTGGGAGCCAAGTCGAAAGTGCGACGTCTGTTTATTTGATGACAGGAGCTATTTCGTCTTGCTCTCGTTCGCTATAAGACCCATTTGCTTTGATTTTTTGTCCAACTTGGAGAAAGCAGAACTAACGGCGCTGTTGTTATGGCCAATGATATCGATGTCATCGGCGTACACCAGCAGTTGTGCACTCTTGTAGAAGATTGTACCTTCTCTATTCAGCTCTGCAGCTCGAATTATTTACTTCAGCAGTAAATGAAATGAAGTCACACGACAGGGAGTCGCCTTGTCTGAAACCTCGTTTGGTATCGAACGGCTCGGAGAGTTTCTTTCCGATTCTAACGTAGCTTTTGCTATTGCTCAACCTCAGTTTATGCAGCCGTATTATTTTTGCGGGGATACCAAATTAAGACATAGCGGAATAAAGGCAGCTGTCAAAACCAGCTTTGAAATCGACAACGATGTAGCGTGTGACGATCCTCCTTTTACGGGAATTTGCCAAGATTTGGTGCAAGGTGAATATCTGGTCAGTTGTTAATTTTCCAGGCCTGAAGCCACACAGATCCCGATCTTGACGGAGCTTTGGGTGTTGCTCAACGCTAGTTTACACAGCCGTATTAGTTTTGCGGGGATACCAAATTCAGACATCGCGGCATGAAGGCAGCTCCATTTCGTTCTGTCGAAAGCAGCTTTGAAATCGACGAAGAGGTGGTGTGTGTCGATTCTCCTTTCACGGGTCTTTTCCAAGACTTGGTGCAAGGGGAATATCTGGTCAGTTGTTAATTTTCCAGGCCTGAAGCCACACAGATAAGGTCTAAAGAATTTGTTTCCGATGAGCTTTAATCTTTCACACAGCACGCTCAATAGAACCTAATATGCAATGTTAAGGAGGCTTACCCCACGGTAGTTGGCGCAGATTGAGAGACTTCCCTTTTTGTGGATTGGGCAGAGCACACATAAATTCCAATCGTCGGGAATAGTAACTATTTTTGCAAAATTTAGTTTCTTGAATAAGTTTTCACTCGTCTCATAAATAAAATTCTGAGGAATTTCGAAGAGTGACTACTGACTACTGATTTAGTATTATATATAAGGTCTGTCGCAAAAGAAACAGGACTGTTAAAAAAAAAAAACAACAAAAAATTAATTAGGGTATTCACAAGGTGTCATATTGTGTCATATCGTCATATTGTCATATTTTTTTATGACTGTCATATTAGCACTGTTGTTGTTTCACATGCAAAATTAAAATATGACTGATACAACAATGCGCGGTATGTTTATTGAGTTCGCTATTCTATCGGCTGTATTTGTTTACAAATACAGCACTGCGTGGTATGTTTATGACAAAATATGACATACAACAGTTAAGGGTGCTCACAAGTGTCGTATTTTTTAAGAATATTAAAATATGACATAAGACATACAACAAAGCTTGTGAATTGCCTAAATATTTTTCAAAAGTTTTATTTTTTTATTCCAAGTAGTTTCCTTGTGCTTCGATACAGCGTTTAGCCCGGTCAATTAGCATTTCAAATGAGTGTTCAAGGTCATTTTTCGGAATGCTCTTGAGAATATCGGTCGTCGTCTTTTGGATGGTTGAAATGTTCTGAAACCAGTGTCCTTTCATTGGCAAACGAAGTTTTCCAAATAGGTAAAAATCACAGGGTGCCAGATCAGGTGAGTAGGGTGAGTGATTAATGGTTAATATGGAGTTTTTTTGTCAAAAAATCAGTGACAAGCGTCAACCGATGACACGGCACATTATCGTGCAACAGGCGCCAGGACCCTGCCTCACGGTATAAAACACAGCATTAATCGTTTGGCCAGGTGGGACGAACTCTCGGTGTACAATACTCTCGGAATCGTAAAAACAAATCAGCATTGTCTTTATTTTTGACTTTTGAAGACGACTGACTTCTGATCGTCACAGAGGTCCTCACGACCTTCTTGGAATCGCTTAAACAACCACTCATGTACATTACTACGGGATAGGCACTGATCACCATAAACTTTTTTCGTCATTTGAAATGTTTCAGTAAACGTTTTCCCAAGTTTAAAACAAAATTTAATATTTGCTCTTTGTTTAAAATGCATTTTACGACCGATGACCAAAAGCTGCTGTCACTTTTTGATCGATGACATCGATTGTAGTTATCCAATTGTCTTAAAATTTTTACGAAATGCCAACAAGAGATCAAACTTTTTATTTCATATACCCACCAATAGGTGGCGCCACCAGAAACAGTTATATTTAAAAAATTCTGTTTCTTTTGCGGCAGACCTTGTATATAGTATTAGAAAATTCGTTTTGTATAATTTTAGATTCCTATCGGTATGATCCAGGACTCGGTTATGCGAATTTTAATGAACTGCTGGAAAAGTACATCAGACGATCTCAAATCGTTCGGTTGAAAAAAGTTTATTTTTTAGTCAAAAAAGTATCAAGCAAACATAATTATCAGACATGCGCTACTATGACGTCAGCAACACGCACGATATTATCGATATCAACCTTGCATTTGTTAGTTTGAAACGCCCTTTTGATAAAATAAAGCTGTCAGTTGATTGATATACGTGTTTTATCATGAAAAGTAAGTCGGGCGTGTGGTATGTTTGTAAGCAGTACGGCGCTCTCCTGCATACATCCACTTATGTTATTTATTTACTTAAAGATAGATGTGCAGAATTACGTAAACTTTCAGTATGAAGCACTGATTTTCACTACACTCGAAAGTAAATACATATGTGTTTGTAAATTATTGCATTTAATTAAGTTGGCCCTTTTGTTGAATTGCTTCGTTATATTAGCTCTTATGGAAAACTTCGCAAATGCAACATCCGCTTACTTGAAAACGTGCATTGTTTTGAGTATTTAATTCCAAGTGAACTCAACGCTTTGACTATTATTAGAAAAAAGTAAGAGTCTATAAGAGTTAGGGATTTTTTTTTAATAATGTATTTTTAATTGTATGTCGGTAACTAATAAAAAAACAAAGTCAAGATCTTTGCTTTAAAGCATTGCGTGTCATCAATGTACATAAATAAGTATGTTCTATCTCTGAGTTAGGTGGTTTTAGGAATAAGTACTGCATGATATTGCAAAAAATCTATCTCTCTAACTCGACGCTAATGTTAAACTTTTTAATAGCTGGAAAAAATTCACTGCCAACATCACTTCACTTAACTTAGCACCAGCACTTATGTAGTTAATGGGATGTGAGACTTAAAATATAATATCAATATAAAGTGTTTGTTTGTTGTTTTTATTCAAGTCAAATATTTTAGTTCCCGAAATTTATGGACTCGTATAAAATAGGCATAATAATTGACTTAAAACCCCACAATCGAAAGATTTCGATTGTTGCGGCTAAACCAGTGTGACACTTTCAAAAAACACAATTTTTTTATTTGCTTTTTCGATAGCTTATATTTCCATAAATATCCTGTGAAATCGGGAAGGTCGTATCTTGAATAGTTTTTGGATGGCAGCATTCAAAACAGCGACCGCTCGGAGGTGCCAACATATATTATAAGTAAAATTTTGTACGCGTTTTTCTCGAAACGACATTTTTCAAAATTGTTGGCGTCATAACTGAACGAGAAATTGACCGATCGACTTCAAATTAAAACTGAGTATTTTTGAATACATTTGCCTTACAATGAACTACGATCTTTTTGATTGTTTGAAAATAGTCAATTTGGGGTTTTTGAGTGAATTATTATGCCTGTCAATTAAAAAACCAAAAAAATTTTTACCTAAAAAACGTTTTTTTTCTAAATTACGACATTTGTTAATTTTTGATATTAGGAGATATCTTTAAGTTTAATAAACTTTTAAAATTTTTTTGTTTGAGCTACTCATTCGGCCTGAATCATAGTTAACTTTTTTTTTTTGCGCCTCCGAAGACAACCCTTAACTCCATTATTTTTCAACATTTTTGTAAAAAAAAAATATTGAAATATAGCTGAAAATAAACCTTATTACGTTCAAAGAAATTCCAAATATTCAATCGCGTACTTTCTCTTAAAAAAATTCGCGAAAATCGCTTAATTTTTCATGCGTCACACTGGTATAGCCGCTTAAATCTCTAGACAATTATTGTTATACACTCAAAAAATCAATTTTTATTAAGCGTCGGCCACGATTGAATTCGTTGTACCAGTTTTTCACAGTGCTATAGGATGGTGCTTCATAGCCATACAAAGATTTTAGTTCATCGATGCACTCTTGTCGTGATAATCCACGTCGAAAGTTGTGAAAAATGATCGCACGAAAATGTTCACGAGTTAATTCCATTTTTTGGCCGAGATGATTTTTTTAATTCCCTGTAAATAAAACAATTCACGATTAAATGACAAAACGTTCTGAGTGATGTTATGCTAAAAAATGTCAAACTTTCCAATGGAAATGTCAGATTGCACCTGGCAACACTTAGTGTTGCCTAGGCCAGAAATATATATAGCAACCTACGTAAAGGTACATCAGTTTCAAATGAAAAGAAAAAAGACATGAAAGCAATTCTTGCTGTCTAAAAAGTCTCCATTGAAATGAAACGTAAATCATATAAGTATGTATGTATGTAATTTATTTTTATACATTAACAGTTAACATGCAATTTGGGCTTGTGCATTTATTATATCACAATTCATTACAATTTGTTTGCGCATTTTCTTATTGTTTCGATGCATTTCATTTCCTCTTCGATGGTGCAAGTCAATTAAGATCATTCTCTATTTGTTATACACTCTGTTTTTTCGTTGTTTATTCGTTAGATAATACTACTTCAGTGAGTATGATTGAGTTCCGTAATTGATTTCTCATTATATACATATTTACTTTCGGTTTTCAACCAGTGATATACGGCTGTGACGAGTGATGTTTGATTTAGATTTTCACATCATTCATTGTAGTTTTTAATTTGTTGTACAAATAAATAACGTTGCATATATGTACATATGTAGTACATGTGTATATGAATATGCAAGCCCATTTAAGGTCTAACAGTAATACACATGTAACTTCTAGATCTCAGTAATTTGACTGAAAAATTGCTCGTCAATTAAGTAAATAATTATTTGTCGGATTTCATCTCAAAAGTTATGAAAGTGATTCTAAGCATATGCAGCTGGAAAAATCTATTTTAAGTGGAAATTAATAAACAAATTTCTACATTGAAAAATTAGTACCAAGTGAAATTTTAAGGCGGTTTCTCGTAGGTTGACTTATATATTTAGACATTTAACTAACACTCTAGTGTTGCAATCTGTCAACTCGCAACTTCATCGTACAGTTTGACATTTTTGATGTCGTTATCGTTCCATCGAATGCGACAGTCGGCGTGGCCAACGCGCAAAGAATCATAAATCTTTCGTTAAACCTTTCTTCGTAACATCGACTCATCAGACGTTGTCACCGTCCATGTCTCTGCATTCATATAGCAGGACGGGGATGATCAGCGCATTGTAAAGTTTGGTCTTTGTTCGTCGAGAGAGGACTTTACTGTTGGTGTTAATACTGGTCCCAAGATAGATGAAATAATCTACGACTTCGAAGTTATGACTGTCAACAGTCAGAAAGAAAAGATTCTATATTACAAAATTAGTACCAAGTGAAATTTTAAGGCTGTTTCTATGTAGGTAGACTTATATATTTAGGCATTTAACTAACACCCTAGTGTTGCAATCTGTCAACTCGCAGCTTTATCGTACAGTTTGACATTTTTGAAGTTTTACATACTCAGAACGTTCTGACATATGAGCGCTACTTGTGTTGTTTACAGTAATTTAAAATATTCATCTCTGCAAAAACTGATATTTAATCGCGAACATTTTTGGGCGATTATTTTTTAGAACTTTCTATAATCCCCTCAGCAACAGTGCATTGATAAACTTATAATTTTTTTACAATCTAGGACCAGCGTTTATCGATGGTATGGTGAATCCAATCGAGGTCGTAGATCACTTGAAGGCGAATTTTCTGAAGGTCGTCTAAAATCAATTGTAGTTCCGGAAACTACTGATGTGATTGCAGACCGTCATGTGACCTATTGTGAGATTGCGACAACTATAGGTAACACAGCATGCATTCAATATTTGACTGTAAAAAAAATTTTTACATTGCAATCCACACAATTTTTCGATCGCTAAAAAAGGCTCGTTGGGAGAAATGTTAAAAAAAAAACAAGAAAAAACGTTAACTTCGGTTGCATCGAAGCTAAATACCCTTCAAAGGTGCATTTCTGTTAGTAACTATGTGTCCAGTTTGTATGGAAGCTATATGCTATAATAACCCGTTCTGAACAAGTTTTTTAGAGATTACATTGTCGCCTTAAAAAATAATCTATACCAAATTTCGTGAATATATCTTGTCAAATGTGAAAGTTTTCCATACAAGCCCTTGACTCCGATCGCTCAGTTTATATGGCAGCTATATGTTATAGTGGTCCGATATCGGCCGTTCCGACAAATGAGCAGCTTCTTGAAGAGAAAATGACGTTTGCAAAATTTCAAAAGGATACCTTAAAAACTGAGGGACTAGTTCGTATATATACAGACAGACAGACAGACGGATATGGCTAAATCGACTCAGCTCAACATACTGATCATTTATATATATACTTTATGGAGTCTCCGACGCTTCGTTTTGGGTGTTGCAAACATCGTGACAAACTTAATATACCCTGTTCAGAGTACAAAGATAAATTCTTAAATGCTTTTACAAAAATTATGGAAAACTTTCATATTTGTCAATGTATCTTCACAAAAGTTGGCACAGGTTATTTTCTAAAATAAAAATGTAATGTACGAAGAAATTGTTCAGATCGGTTAACTATAGCATATAACTTCCATACAAACTGGACACATAGTTACTAAAAGAAATACACCTGTGAAGGGTATATTAGCTTCAGTGCAGCCGAAGTTAACTTTTTTTCTTGTTTAATTTTGCAGAAATCGCTTGTATAAGTTAACACGAAATATGTTCACAATTATAGCTGACGCTAATATTTTAATAATAAATATAGCTGAGCTAATATTTCGCAATAAAGTTATAGCTGACAACAGGAAGCGAACATCCGCCACGAGCCGCAAAAGTGCAATTCTACAGAATTGCAAGTAACGGGACAGGTAGACTAAGGTTACTTTTAGTTTAAGACAGAAAATGTAAATCAGTTGTAATAAAAAGCTTAATAAAGAAGGTCATACGGACCTAACTAAAATAAAAACCCTTTTTTTTCGGTGCTATAACAAAAAGCCCGATAACTGGCGCCCGAGTAATGTGTTAAGCAACTCAACAGTACCATATGTAGTACTGAAAAGTGACAAACAACTCAAAAAAGTACCATATGTAGTACTGAAAAGTGACAAACCACTCAACAAAAGTACCATATGTAGTACTGAAAAGTGGCAAACAACTCAACAAAAGTACCATAAGCAGTACAAAAAGCAAGCAGCGGAACTGACTTTCTGGCATCGAAGGAGTGAAAGAGTGCGCCCAAGTACCGAAAGGAAAAAGGACAACTGCACGGTCACCGGCCATGGAAGGGAAGCTGATATCTATATTTTTCGTACATTTGGTGTACGCTGACTTTAGGATAATAGACTATACAAACTCACAACTAGCCACATTTAGTACAGGACCAGTAAAAATTCAAACAGGAACATTCCGACTGATACACAAAGTGGACATAGACGAATACCAGAACGCACTAAACAATTTAAGTAATTCAATTAGAACTAAAGTTAAAGAAGAAAACCCACTCCTTCCTATCCTCATTAATGAACTAAAACTGACACAGACATACTTAAATAGACTAAAACCAAAGAGATTTAGGAAATCAGTAAACGAATTAGGAACAGTCTGGAAATGGATTGCGGGAAATCCTGACCACGACGACTTAGTAATACTAGAAAATCATATTAATAATATAATTGAAAATAATAATGAACAAATAACAATCAATAAATTAATTTTCGACAGAATAAATAACATTTCTACAATATCAAATAAAATTTTAAAAGAAGTACAAACAAATGAAGTTGTACAACAAAATATTGCTATTGAAATTAAATATAAGTTAAATATAATAAAAGATGAGATAATTAATATAGACTATGCAATACATTGGGCAAAAGCCGGCATAGTTAATTCTTATATATTGTCAAATGAAGAATTAAATATATTAAAATATACACTAGGGAAAAATAACTTTACACTAAATAATATTGAAGAATCTATCGAATTAGCAAATATTAAACTTGCATCAAATGAAACTATGTTACTATACATTATTGGAATACCGTTATCTAATAAAGATCTTTGTGAATCAATTATGATAAAACCAATAAAAATAAATAGGAATATAAATAAGATTCCATTTGAAAATGTAATAGCGTGTAAGAACAATAAAATATTTGATATAAGGAACAAATGTAAAGAATATAATAGTATAAAAATATGTAATAACAAAAATATTATAGACATAAGCAACACTACCTGTATCCCTCGTCTACTAAAGAGCAGACCGGCAGAATGCATTTTAATAAATAATCAGCACATACCATCGGTAGAAAATGTATCACCTGGTATTATATTACTAAACCAATATGACGGTACAGTAAAAATTGACAGCCAAAGTATACATCTTTCCGGATCATATGCAGTAGAATACCATAATTCCACGGTGTGGATAGAAAACCAAACATACGCATTTAACGAAAAATTTACCAGCAAACCGTTAGCAGCAATTTTACAACCAAATAAACCATCATTTCAAGAAGAAGAAATTTTAAGTTTGGAGATGATGAAGGAGCTTCATCTGAACAACACACATCATCTGGAAAAATTAAGAATAGCCCACACTGCAGCTTTAATTACCAATTTTTCGCTCATAATCATCTGCATGATGTGCATAATCGTAATTATGACCATTTTGAGTCTAAAAAATAAACGCAAAGCAAGTATAACAGAGCTATCAAATTACCATGTAAATGTTAATCTGAACGATCATAATGAAGTCAAAACACCTGAAATACCAACACTAGAAGGGTCAATAACTCTGACAGATCAAATGCAGCGAACAAACGGGGACGTTTGTTTTTGACGGCGGAGGAGTTAACACGAAATATGTTCACAATTATAGCTGACGCTAATATTTTAATAATAAATATAGCTGAGCTAATATTTCGCAATAAAGTTATAGCTGACAACAGGAAGCGAACATCCGCCACGAGCCGCAAAGGTGCAATTCTACAGAATTGCAAGTAACGGGACAGGTAGACTAAGGTTACTTTTAGTTTAAGACAGAAAATGTAAATCAGTTGTAATAAAAAGCTTAATAAAGAAGGTCATACGGACCTAACTAAAATAAAAACCCTTTTTTTTCGGTGCTATAACAAAAAGCCCGATAACTTATATCCAAAATATAATTAAAGCTAATATATAACCTCACATTTGCGTACATGCCAGTATTCTGCTTTGCACTTACTAAATATCGAATAGTCTAAAAATTATATTCTTCTCTACACTAGTGATTAGTAACAGCTAGCAAGTAGGCAATACCGGCCTTAGTATATGCTTAGTACATAGTTTTATATACATATGAATGTACATACAGACTACATGTCGTCTCGCTTTTATTTACATCGACATTCGTGATGTCAAAACTTTTTACCGCCCCTTAAAATTGCTAAAACAGTGATACCTGCGCATCAATACTTCTACAGACAATGCGCATACTTATGCATGTAATTATACGTACGTACATCGATACATATGGCTCTAGTTTGGGACTTTGGTTTACATTCGTCTCTCGGTTGGCAATTTTTATAACAACTTGGTCATTAAATGAGTTATTGCATTTTGCTGCAACTGGAAAACGCTGTGTTTGCTTTTACCTAAACACACAAACTTTTGTATGCATATAGTATGTATGTATGTATTTTACTGCAAATCTGTGCTGACGTTTTTCAGCAATGTATTGTTTATATTTTTACGGCCTTTATGGCTGGCTATCTACAATATTTCATATACATACATAAGTAAATATTTAATCTTTACCGTTTTTCATTAATTTCAGTGTAAAGCAAAATGCAATCAGTGAAAACGAACGATTTGCCGGAGAATCCGCGCGAGCATGCCAATGTGTTATCAGCTCTTTCCTTTTGGTAAGTATAAACAATATCAATAATCCGGGAAAATTGTGTTTGTGGCTTTTAATGTGAAGTGTATGTCTTGATTTTACGTTAAAAAAACATAGGGACGTCTTAAGTGCACTGAGCGATGCATGGAAATAGCGTAGATAGAACGCTGACAATCTTGGTCACGGTTGAAAAAGATTTTCGACTAGACTGTTTGCTAGCAGTCTCTAGTCTAAGACTGTCAAGGCTGTTAAAGGACAAGGAAACCCAAACTGGAACATTCGGGTTTAAAACAATAGACAATGGCTTTGAAGGAATCACCGAAATTCAGCTAAATTTAACCCGAATACACATGACTTGGTCTAAGGAGCGGCATGAGGTCGTATTTTCTGATGAGAAGATATTTAGTTTCTAAGGCCCAGACGCATACCCTTTTTATTTTCACGACTTGCGCAAAGAAAAACACGATTTGGATCACCTATCCAGTCGGAACCTGAGCGGAACGGTGTGGGGAGCCATATCCCATTACGCCCCTTGCGAATTACAATTTTTTCAACAATTTTTTTTTTGCATTTTCTGTTCCCTTATACCCTTAGAATTAATGTAGAAACCCACTTTACCATTGGAAGGTTTCGAAAAAGGCCCAAAAATAATAATACCGCTCGACGTTCGGAGTGCACACCTGGCATTTTTCTCAAACCACACTTTTTTGAACTGGCGGGCATGAACCGGTCGAACTAATCAACCGATTTGCTTTTTTTTTATGTCCACAAAATGTCTGGCTATCGTCCCTATAACACATAACACACACTTTTTTATAGTTTATAGACAATGTTATGAAAAAATTTATGTAAAAAAACATGGGGAAAAATTAAAAAAAAAAATAACCGTTAATTACTTTTTTATTTATCAACATTTCTTCATGATTCTAGTAGGACCGATAACCTTTCACATTCTTTTTAAGAATAAATTGGGCTTTTGTTTTTTAGATGATCCAAACATGAGAAATCGTGTCCATCAGTTCATCCATCATCGTGTCGCATCTCATTCACCTAGCTATTTCTCCGACAGATGTCATCAAAAAAATTCCGAAAAAATTTGTTTATACACTCCACGACATACCTCATGATATTTGAAAAAAGTTCTATTGTAGAA
This sequence comes from Bactrocera zonata, assembly GCA_037783105.1. Taxonomy (NCBI): domain Eukaryota; kingdom Metazoa; phylum Arthropoda; class Insecta; order Diptera; family Tephritidae; genus Bactrocera; species Bactrocera zonata. Next base: position 62,776 of record JBAWJQ010006496.1, read on the forward strand.
TGAAAATTTCTATGAAAAGAATGTCAAAAAACCGGCCAAATTACTCGACTGACCCCTTAAGGGGTTAGGGGTAGTCAGAATTTTCAAAAAATAATTTTTTTTTTGCATTTTCGTTAAGTGTCATATCTTAAAAATATTCTCTGAAAAATTCACGTTGATCCGATAATTAGTTTTTGAGTTATTCGACAAATCACAAAGAGAGCTCGGGCATTTCAAAGCGCTAGTGTGAAATTTTAAACGCGCTTTTCTCAAAACTATGTTTTTTGAAATGGTGACAATTGTAACTCAAAAGCCGCTCAGTAGATTGTAATGAAATTTATACAGCTTTTAGAATACATAATAAACTCGAGCCTGATCGAAGGATTTTTTTTTTAAGAATTTTGATTTTTTAAGACCAATTAATTGTTGATTTTTTCCCAAAAATTTAGACAAAAAATTTCCTGAGGCCGCCATTTTGTTAATTTTTAAAAAAAGAAAAAATCCTTCGATCAGGCCTAGGATTATCTATTTATAAAAATTTATGTCCGATTGATTTTAGATGAATCTCCAAGGACTTATGGTTGTCACCGCAAGTACCTTTTTTTTAGGAACTAGTTCAACACAAACAACTATAACTTTGGAAATAAAATTTTCATGACTTCAAGTCAACACATTCTATAATAATGCCATATTACTACTTTTGTAAAATATTAAATTTAATAGCAAAAAAAAAAATACTGAAAATTCTTATTGACCCTAACTCCTTAATGCTAATGGTATCTCTATTTCGAACTTCGGGTGACTTTACACCGCATATACATATGTATTTGCCAATATGTGAGTTATCTCAATGAAAATGAAAGAGTGTGTTTTACTCTTAACAGAACTTAAATAGAGCAAAAACTTCACTTAGTCCCCATCAGAATTTTCGAACATCCGCTGACTTTGCTCTATATGGTTAGTGGTTGTATGCAAGACATCTTTATTAATCCCAGGATATTTTTTTAGTATGTGGCTTGTTAATAGTGTGTGGTATTGGCAGAAATAGATAAAATCGGGTTGATACTAAAGTCCATGCTTAATATAAAGGTTTGTCTGCGCCTGTGCGAATTTTCCGGTCTTTGAACTTTGCATGTTGGAAAATGTTCGCTTACACCGGAACTTAGCCCTTCCTTACTTGTTAAAAAATGGATTCGCATTTCTAGCACGGCATTACGTCAATTCAATCTGTAAAAAACTTGGATACAAAGCCAAGTTGTCGATGTATAAATATTATATAAACCGTCTGTTGATGGTTGTTTAGGTGGCTTTATGCTATGCTGGTCCAATATTTCCTTGCTCAGGGTTTAAAATCGTAGTTAATTGAAAAAACTCAATTCTTCTATCACTGACCAAAAAACTATAATCCGAATCGGAATAAATAAATCTCTCAAGGATATGGTATGGACGAAGACTATTCTTATTTCTTCGTGATATAACTATATCTATGAATCATAGACTATGATAGCATTTTATGA
>JBAWJQ010006497.1:0-92027 GCA_037783105.1 Bactrocera zonata
ATATATGTATATCTAGATGTTTATATTATATGCAGCTAGTTTGTACGTGTGCGCCACTTACACATAATTTGCCATTTCTTTAATTTACTTTTATTTGTTGATTTGGCCACAATGTGTCTGGCATTGTCTCAGCTATTTATTTATTTGCCTTTCTTTCGAAAGTTCACATTCAATTCAATCTTTCGTCGCATTGAACTACACAATGTTTCAGCAATTTGTGTTGCACTCGCGCACTCCCAGAAAATATTTAATTACCACGGCGTTTGACTGCGACACCGCGCCGCATTTTTATGAGTTTAGCATGCTGGGCCTCTGCACAAGATTTGTTAACGAAAGCAAGCCTAAAATTTAATTTACAATTCACCATGCTTACACATTTCTAATTACTGTCACTGTTACTAATGTTGGCTTTGAAAAAGAAATTTCTCAACCGCTGTAGTGCCACCACAAATCTTTCATGCTAATTCTGCAGAAACTAAGCAACTGAATTTGAACTTTTTGTTTGTTGGTTGGTTGCAAAGGGAGGCGCATGAGCGCCAGACCACAGGCGGCCGCATTTAGGCCATCATTAGGCCCATTGCACTCCATTGGTGGTAACAATTTAAGGCTTGTCCAGCAACTCAGTGGATAACCTGATTTTTTTCCACTCTAGCTGCCCAATGTCTCACAAGTTAGAGCATTGAGAGCCTTGGTATACATATGTATGTCTCTTCGCAATTGCTGAAGGCTTGACATTCGCATGGGAAAAGTTCTAATGTCTCATCATCCTCCGCACAAACGGCATTCCGCCGAATCCACTTTTCCCATTTATTGAAGGGGAGATCTGAATGATAGATGCCCTGTGATGAACCTCACAATGTTACTAAACTCTCTTCTACCTAGAAGTAGGAGCTATTTGGTTTGTCCACCATCAACATTACCTCAAAGTAACATTGTGGCATGCTCTGTGGTGCTTGTGTTATAAGACCTGAGATGTTCTTCTCCAGTCCATTGCTTCAAACAACTCTTGATAGAACTGAGTAACTGAGTAACTGTGAAATACAGGGTTTGTTCGGAAAGTAATAGGACTGATTTTCCTCCGCCGTGACTGTACTTCAGAGCGACTGGATTCGGTAGAGGGCGTTCTAGCTAACGAACGTGCGGCTGGTCAGCATCTGGAGAGTCAGGACAAACATTTTCGCGCGACGTGTCTCTGTGAGTGGTGCAAGCTGAAAGCGCAGCGGTCGTTAGAGCAGGGGTACGTGATTAAATTCTGTGTGAAAATCTGCGACAGAGAGATCAAGCAGGCTTACTCAGATGTTGATTTAGCAAGAAATGGTATTCCGATGGCAACCTTCCAAAGGGCACACGCCGGCGTCTCCTCACCGGGAAGAATAACAAATCCAAAGTGAAGCCCATGCTCATTGTCTTTTGGGACATCAAATGCATCGCCCACCAAGAATTTGCTCTTCCTTGCCAAACCGTCAACGCGAGGTTTTATGTGGAAGTGCTCAAGAGACTCAAACGAAGGGTCAATTGGGTCCGACAGAACATCGCAGCCGATTGGAAGTTGCACCAGAACAACGCCACGGCTCACACCGCCTTTCTTGTGAACAGCTACCTAACCAAAGCCGGCATCCCCATTCAGCCGTCCTACAGCCTAAATGTTACCTTTTTAAATTAACCAAAAATACTTACTTAAAAAGCATTTCAAAAATTAAAATCTCCCTTCAGTAATTATGGTCTTTATTATATAGGAATTGGCTCAGTATGAAAGTAGTATATTCCTGACCAAAATCTGGCAATGCTTGCAGCCATGAATGAAATATAGCAGTAGCTAACATGAAAAAGACAATCTGACTAGTTTGGCTTGTGATTTATACTAATTGTTAGTTAATGAGTTGCTGATTTCACTGCAAAGCTTGTTTGTATAAATATGTTTCTTTATATATTATGTGGTATCTTTAAGTATATCTATGCTACATACTGCATATGCATATATGGATATATAATTGTACAGTTGCTTACCTTGGTGTGCAAGAATGCCAGACTCTTGTTGACATTTTCGATTTTATGTACACGCATCCGACCGTTATTCGGCTTTCCCAGTTTCTCCGATGATATGATCTCCAGCAGCTTAAGTAATTTGATGCCATCGGCTAGATCTGTGAATAGGTCTTCGACCTCCATTTTTGCCTGCAACAAACAAATGCACACAAACGCACATTATTAGAGATTGTGAAAAAAGATGATAAACAAATATATGAAAAACTCGTTGTTAGTTAATCATTAGTAAGTAAGTTTTTTATAATTATCTTATTTGTTTTGGGTATTTAGGTAGCTCTTTAAGATTCTTTAACGCCGTGTGGCGCATTTACATATTTTTAGACATTTGCTTAAGTACGAATTTGTATGTATGTATGTTAGGGTGGGTTCAAAGCGAATGTTCAAAAATATTATTACTGTTTAAGTATGTGCAAACTAGTTTTGAATTTTTCCATCTGATAATATGAAAAAAATAGAAAACTGTAATATGGAGGACATTCCTGTTACATTTATGAGCTCATGGTTGGAGAGACTTTCTTAGTGGTGTCTATAACATACTTTTCAGAGGACTAAGCGAAATAACATTTCTTTTTTTTGACACACCCTAATGTATGTATGTACATATTTATTTATGATTTATGCAACAACAAGCAGCTTATATTGTAAGTATTTACTTATGTTCATATTTGTACATACATATATACTTATGTATGAATTTCGCTACCTTCGAGTAAAAAGCAGCGAGTGGTGAGAAAAAGAAACTTTCTAAACATGAAATATGAAAGAGATTAGAATTTGTTGCGTTTATATTTATAAAAAAAATTGTAAAATTTCTCTGTGATATCTTAAAAAGTAATAAAATATAAAAAAATTATATATATAATAAGTAAGAAAGAAAAAGGAGCTGAACCACTGTCTTCCAGCACCACAGGCCTGAAGTCTCTTATGTTGTTGTTGTAACGGGTACTTAATCCCCGCTGGACTAGTAAGGATTAAATAAGTTGTCGTCGACGTCATCCAACGGCAGCGCAGGGAATGTGCTGTTTCGAAGGGGTCGGACCATTGGAAGAAGGGTGTTAGATGGTAGGGTTAGCAAGGCATCTAAAGAGGTAGGTTGGTGTGTCGGTGTAGATTCTTGATAAGTAGGAGCTTAACCTGCGACCGTATCCAGAAAAAAGATGCGCAAGGTTCACTCTCGTTTCTGGGAACAACTCGAGCTCATTGTCTGCAATGGGTGGTGGTTTCACACCAAGTATGCCATTCATTGAGAGGGAGTCGGTGAAGGTGTTCAGGACTCCTGTGTGTATGGCGGTCAGTGGTTGTCGTAAGTTAGTTATATCCGAAGTCTGGTCGGCGTACTGTTTGATGTCGTCGACGTAGTTAAGGAATGATTTTTTGATGCTCCTACTAGGCGGTTCAGCTCCAAGCAGGTGACTGCAGGGATGATTTCTGCGAAAGCACCACAGCAGGTACTACCTGAAGAGGAGGTCATTACGCTCGTTAACTGGGAGCATACGGCCTCGCTATACAGGTGTCCGATGGGAGACATAAAGAGGCATCCTGTCGTAGTCCGGCGTGCAGTGTTCTGACAAGTTTGCAGCATCCTCGTCTACATTTTACTGTATCCAGATGACCATGTTGGTGCGGCGTAGTTAAGGCCGATTGCCTTGTATGTCGCCAACAACAGTTCTTATTTTTTCCCCATGTGCTGCCGGCTAGCGACTTGAGCATTTTGTTGAGGCTCTCTACTTTGGCGATAATCGCAGTCGTATTAGGAATGAAGGAGCACAGTGAAAGTCACACCTCAAATTTTAGGGTTATTGAGAGTCGGAATCTTAACGCTATCGCCTGCAATATTAAGGTCAAGTTTGTACTTTTTCGTCCAGTTTGTGATAGCCGTTCACTTTTGAGTACATGCCGTCGATTCCATTGCTCGATGCCATTATCGTGCAATCATCAGCGTATGAGGTTATAGAATTTCCTCTGGAGTTAAGAAATTAAACAATAACGGGAAGAGAATACCACTCTGCGGAACCCCTTGTTTAATTATTCTCAGTTTTGAGTTTTTACCTCGAAATGGTACGGATGATTGACGGTCGCTCAGGTAGTTCATAGTCCACCCTTGCAGTCCTGGAGGGAGTGTAGATTTTTCGATGTCCGGAGATCTAACCCCGTTTAGATCGTAGTCTCTTATCAATTTACTTGCTTATGGTTCGATCAACAGCGATTTTACTCTTTCTTTCTAAAAACAAAAACATAACAAATAAAAAAGTTTTCCGCCAACGTTTCCTTCTAGGTGTTACAATTTTTGTAGCAAATGATGCTATTTAGAAAAATGTAGAATTTGGAATTATCAGTAGAGAACCAAGTGCAGTTCCAGAACCAAAAATTTGAATATATATAACAAGCCAAGTTCAAAAGAGCTTTGAAATAGAGCTTTTATCAAAAGGACTTCTACCACTGTCGTTTGGATAATATAATATGTAGATAATCTTTTGGTAAGGAAGTAGACAAAACTTTACAAATATCCAGCGTGGCGTAATTTAGGCAGATTCTCAAAACAAAGTCCTCACTCAAAATGAAGATTTAAGTGTTCCATGTTTATTTTAAATTTTTATATGAAAAATCAAATATTTTGCAGTCATACTTTAAAGTCGAGTTTCATGCAATACGTGAGCCTTCCTCTGGTCGAATATATTAATATGTATCCATATGAGCTTATTTATCGATTTCAAAAAATTGTGTGGGTTAGATTACTGAAAATCGGAGCCTGAGCAACCTTTATCGTTTTTAGACACTTTGGTAAAGCAATATATAGATTACTTACTGAATATCAGACCTCGACCATTTTTGCTATTTTATCAGTTCTAATTTTTTAAAGATACTTCTCATTTCGAATAATATAAATGTTAGGTAAACGCTTTTACTCACTTTTATCAAAAATGAATTCATCCATTTTGTAAACGTCTTCTTTTGTATATGTAGACGTTCCTCCTGCAGTGTTTTGATACGCTCATTTTCGAATTTGATAATACCGTCACGCTGGTTCATGGTGGCATCTTTGCGATTTTGTGCCTGCAACGAGTAACCGCCGGGTTCATATTGTGATGCTGGAAAAGTAAGAAAATATAAAATTATTAGTGAGGTTATTATAAAGAGTAATATTACCAAAAATTAACCAAAATTTGATAGGTAACGGTATATATTTAAGTAAAAATCGGAAAGTTATAATATTGTGTTTTGATGAGGTGGACGACTAGTATAATTTTTATTATATGAGAAATAAAAAACAATCGTTAAAATGAGCAAAATAAGACGAGTTGACGAATTTTAATAGTAATTGTAAACGAAGCTTGCTATTTCGTTCGGTACATGACGAAATAATATTTTTTGTCGTAAGCACCCTAGAAAAGGTAATGGGACGACATTGTCGTAATTTCTATTTCCATCAGACTTGAAATTCTAACTTGGAACGCTTTTTGATCGAGGCTTCTTGTCATCTTTTGTCAGCGTATACATGGAGATGTGCTACTGCCTATCGAAGAACAGTTCATTCTACTAAATCAATTATGTTTACAGATTTTTAGAATTTTTCGACTACGAGTCGACCTCAGCATTCCCCGATCCTCGCAGTTGATCGTTTAAATATTTTGCTTTTTAGCTCAAAGTGATCTGAAACACAAATAATATTTATTGATTATACAGAAAAATCTCAATAAAGCCTCGCCTCTGTCATGATTCTGTTGAAATATAGTTGTAAAGCCAATGAGCATTTTTTCAGACAAGTTCCAAACCATACATACATATAAGTATTTTAAAACCTATAAGCCCCACAAGAATTTCTCAGAAGAGCTAACCCCAGTTCGCATCCAATGTTGTATACACTTGAGTGCATGTAAATGTTTACACACCACAACCATTTGTTTACAACAATTTTATTATTGTTTATAGAAAGCATAATAATAACAATTACCAACAATAACAATAAGATAAAGGTTAACGAAAGAAAGAAACTACAGCGCATAGACCACCGAGAGTCAACATTACATACCCACAACAATAACAAATGAAATTGTTAGCTACACATTGAACAAAAACAACAAAAGAAGTTGACAGTAAAGGCAAGTCACCCAACCATACAAACAAACAAACAAGCGAGCAATGCTACAGAATGAACACTTCAAATCACTTCGGAAACCATACAAGAGTCAAAATGTTGCGCATCCAAAGGGAACAATTGAGCTTTTGCGGAAATGGCAGAAAATCAATGCACACACACACTTGCAGTTTTATGTTTCGCTTTCAAATACTTAACGTGTGTAGGTATGTATGTATCTATATTAAAAAAATATACATATATATTGTCAAATACATATGTACTGGAGTTCATTGAAAAATTGGTGAATAAACACATTTATTTAATGTCCGCCAAACAAAAGTAAAGTTGTACTGAACTGTGATGTAATCTAATGTAATTCGCTACGCGCAATCGCAACAGCTCTTCCGCTTCACTTTCTTCGCTTAACATGGCGGCGAAATATTTTGATTGTGCCATTGATTGATTTGTCGACTGACATATTTACGTATGTATTATATACATATGTGTTACAAGCACAGTGTCTGACGAAATTAATCCACAATGCAGTTCATTACACCATTGGGTAAATAATGATCAAGCAGTTATTTCAGTAAACTCTTCAATGCAAAGGAAAGCTTACTATTCATTTTATCAATTAGAAACTTATCATATTTTTTTCGGAGACCCTTAAAGTAAATCAGTTTTTAAGATATCGATTCTCTGCTCCCGATTATTCTCAAATTTTAACACGAGCTTCCTAAATCATCGATCAATATTTTTTTATAAACACTTTAGGCAAAATTTTGGTCAAAAATCGTTTTTTTTTTTTTGAGAAACCGCTATTTTGTCAAAAAAACTTTGTTTGCTTATTCCTTCGATTCCTAGATATAACATTACTTTAGCCAAATCTGTTGGGTCTTTTATATTCAGAGGGTCCAGTTCAGAGATATAGTGGTCACCGATGTTCGAGGGATCAGATGTAGCTCCTTTCCAAATAAATAGTTTTACTAATACTAAGTCTCAAAAAACATTTAAAAGATACCAAATATGGAATTTGATCAATAAATTTAAAAGTTTTCTCAGAAAATTTTCGTGAAAATTCGCTTTTTTGGCCTTCTAACTGTATATAACCCCTTAACAACTTTCTAAATTAAGAAAATCTTGAATTTTTTTCATACACAAAAAATTATAATATGTAAAAATTATAAAAATATGGTACTTTTAGTTAGAAAAGAAATCATCAAAACCGAAACTTTTTTATAATTAATTTTTATGGCAAAAAGAACTGAAAATTTTTCCGAAATTTTTTTTTTTTTTTAATTTTTAATATCTGAACTATTTTTTGTTTAAACTTAGATGCTTCTAAATAGCAACACTGCTGACTAAAATACAAAAAAATCTATGTAAGTGTTAGGATATTTTTACTATCTTTCTCGGTTTTAACTAGCAACCTAATATATGTAAGCAATAAAAAGCCTCTTACATCACAATCGCAAACTGGCTGTAATCTAGTGTAATTGTGGATAGTAGGTACTTCATACAAATATGAGAGGCGAGATATTTTTTATAACGTTTTTTTAATAATACCTTCCAAGTTGTGAGTTTTCTTCGCAATAATGAGGAAAATAATGGAAACAAAAAAGTGGGATACCTTCCTCTTAATAATAAGACAAAATCTTCAAATATATTAACTTTCGTGTTAGAATAATGGTGATGCTATTAATTTCCCAAACCGAAATAATTGTGTCGTTTATTACACTATATAGTATGCATTTATTTATGCCATATGCTAATGATTGCAGAAACCAATGGCCGCTGTAGTGCTGATGTGCGATGTATTTTCGATAGCAAGGATGACATCGAACCCGTTTTCACCGCTCCCACCATTACTCTCGAATACATTAAAATTGACGACTTTTAAGGGCTTTATTCTCCCAAAGTGACTTACTGTCGTCGACTCACACATATATTTTTGCTTATTAAATGGGAGAGTTCTTGTGACGAATTGCGCTCCTAGATTTTTTTTGTCGTTTTTTCGTTGCACATTATTTGCGTAAAAGCACTTTTCTGCGGTTTAGATTTGTCTTTCGTATTTTCTGTTTTCTGATGAATTTATATCATTACATGAGGTATTTTTGTCCACTTCACTTTTTACCAATAAACAAATTTGTTTGATATTTTTTCTATTGTATTAATATATATATAATACTAGAGAAAATAAAAGAACCATTTTTTTTATTATTAATATATTTTTTATGTATACTCAAACATTTAAATTATTCCATATACGTGTATGACAAGGGATGATCCTACATGATGGGGGTTCTCAATTTCAAAGAAAAAACAAGCACAAAAAATGATTTCAGTTCATAAAGAAATTCCATTAAGCTTTCGTCATTTATTTGCTTTGCTATTTTTATAAATTTTCTATTTTAAACTGATGAGTGCACATATAACAATTATTAAGGTCCGCGGGTTGTATATGTGAGCAAAATAAAAACAACAATTAATGTATTCAAATTTATGCATGTATGTGTTTCAATTCGAAACCCATAAATGCCTCACCCAAAACCACTAAATCAATCAGAAACAAATAACTAACAGCCCGACAATCAGCTGATAATCGCCGACTTAGACGGCAACGCACAAATTTTATTGGATGCTTATGTAAATTAAAAGCACATGTAAATTATACATATGTATGTATACATGTATATGAATAAATATATGTATACGCATACATTTATAAATACTCGCGCATATTTAAAAACAAAGAGTTAGCTGAATTAAAAATGTCTGCTTTTATAATCAAATATTTCCAATCCCCAAAACTTGAGAGTGACCTTGAGTATTTAATGAATACATTTCACAAACAATTTTTGGTTCCAAGTTGACAGCTTGAGCATTGAGGGAGTCCAAAAAATATATAAAATGATTAAAAATATAATAAAACCACTACCGGTGGCTATAACTTTTACAAACACACACAACAACTACATTTTGATAAACCACAAAATTCGTCAAAAAAATAATAATTTCACATTCTTGCGTAACAACTGTGAGACGCTCAAAAAACATACAAACATACATGCAAACAAATTTACACACGTACTTATTTATGCGTATAATTAAAGTAAATAAACTTCAATTTCGAAAGCAATAATGATAAGCGCTGAGGTTGGCATCAACTTTGTTTATATATGTATAATAAATACATACATACTTATAATATCAGCTACTAATTAGAAAAAGCGAGACTTGTTCAAACTAAAAAATTTAAAATTATTCATTATATTTTTTCAATTTTTCTTTCGAAATCAACTATGAATCACATCGAGAGTTTAGTCTATGACTAGTCATCATTGAAGAAAGCTTCGACTTGGCGATCGTAACGTTTATTTCACCTGAAGAGAGCTCATTGATGACATATGTATGTATGTATGTATGTATATATGTATGTATGTATGTATGTATGTATGTATGTACGAAGTTGTTTGTCATTTGTGTACATTTTTGGAGTGCTGGTGAGGTAGTTGATGCGACAATAAATTATTTTTGTTGGGTTACATAGTATATAAATGCAGATATCACTTTTAAGCGCTGTGAATATTATTTACTAGTAGGTAGACATACATACATATGTACATACATATATCATTCATAAGGTTATCATAATAAACCTTATATGTAAGGCCTTTGCTGCCAATAATACTGAAACACTTCTAAGATAAAAAGGTGCTTTGAAACAGTTTAAGAGAAAAACACTTTAAAATTATTAAAATATTTTCTGCATATCTTATACATACAGAATATGATATCCAGGTCTTATAACTAATGATTTTCGTGCTCACGGTATAAGTTTTTCATAATGAAAATGAAATCTACTTATATTTTACTTTCTATCGCAGAATCAAGAATATTTAAATGATTTTTATACTCAAGCAACATGTTGCTACAGTGTATAAACATATGTATACAGATGTACATAGTTTTGTTCACCTAACGGTTGTTTGTTTGTATCACTTAAAACTAATCGAGATATACATACGTATATAGGGAAAAGGTCTTCAGTGATAATAGTTAGCAAGCGAGTCTGTATGATTGGTACAAATTATTCAAAGAGGGTCGAGGACATGTTGATGATGAACCACGTGCAGGACGGCCATCAACATCAACTGATTATCAACACGTTAATAAAAGAAAGGAATTGGTGCTTGAGAATCATTAGTAACAGTCAGAGATGTTATTGGCATTGTTGGAATATCGAAAGAATTAGTAAACACCATTTTGAAAGATCATTTGGGCTTGAGAAAAGTGAAAGCACGATTGTTTCTAAATTACAAATTTTTTTTGAAAGACAGCATCGCGTTAACGCCTGAGACAATGCCTGAAACAATGCTTTCCGACTAGAGGATGTCATGAAACGTATTATTACTGGAGATGAGTCTTAAATATATGCTTATGACCTGGAAACAGACGATCAGTAAGCCAAATACGTGGCAAAGCCAATCTGAAGCCCAAAAAACTCGTAAAAGCAGGTCAAAAATTATGGTTATGGTGATAGTTTTCTTCGATTGTCCAGATGTGTTGCACTCCGAATTCCTTTCGACCGGTCAAACTGTTAACAAGGAATCCTCTCTGAGTGTTATGCGTCCTTTGCGCGAAGCTAATCGTTAAAATAGGCCGGTATTATGGGCCGACAACTCTTGGTTTTTCAACACGTTAATGCACCGTCGCATACTGTATTGATTCTTAGTGAGTTTTTCGCCAAACTTTCAACCAATGTCGTGTCGCAACCACCATATTCGCCTGATTTAGGCACAGTGTGACTTCTAGCTATTCAGCAAACTTAAACGACCGCTTTCGGGAAACCGTTTTGAGTCAATTATAGAACTTAAACGTGAATCGCTACGCGCGTTGAAGGCTATTCAGGAAATCGAGTTTAACAACTGTTCCGAGGATTGGAAAAAACGTTGGCACAAGTTTATTGGAGCCAAGTGGGGTTACTTTGAGGCGGATGACATAGATTTTGAAGAATAAATTATAAATTTTATAATTATGAACAAAGTCTTACTATTTTAAGTTCATAGTAGTATTATATATTATTGGAATTCGGAAGAGTTGCAAGAGTATGAAATGCTCGGTTAAATACGAAGTTAACCTTTCCTTGCTGATGATTATTATTTGTTTCTGTTTGTGTTCTTCTATCATCAGCACCCAACTACAAGACGTAACAATCTGTCCAAGCTGTCGATTAAATTTGCTAGTCACGCGTTAGTTGGGGATGCCTCTTAAAAAGTAGGTGAAAATAAATGCTTTTTACTTTTATTGCGCTAGTTTTGAGGGCAAAAGGTACACTAAGTGTAAACTTACAGCCAGTTTCGATAAATGGACTGAATAAAACAGTGGAGATAACATAATAAATATGTAAGAATGGGAACATGGCTGAAATAGAAGGTTTAAAAACTATATATAAGAAAGAAGGAAAAAAGTAATTTGACAATTATCGAAGCATAAAAAAAAAACTTGTACGTAGGTTGCTATATATATTTCTGGCCTAGGCAACACTAAGTGTTGCCAGGTGCAATCTGACATTTCCACTGGAAAGTTTGACATTTTTTAGCATAACATCACTCGGAACGTTTTGTCATTTAATCGTGAATTGTTTTATTTACAGGGAATTAAAAAATTCATCTCGGCCAAAAAATGGAATTAACTCGTGAACATTTTCGTGCGATCATGTTTCACAACTTTCGGCGTGGATTATCACGACAAGAGTGCATCGATGAACTAAAATCTTTGTATGGCTATGAAGCACCATCCTATAGCACTGTGAAAAACTGGTACAACGAATTCAATCGTGGCCGACGCTCGCTCAAAGACGAATTCCGTGAAGGTCGTCCAAAAACAGCCGTTGTGCCAGAAAACATCGATGCCGTACGTCAACTGATAATGCAAGACCCTCATGTAACATAACTTCAGATAGAGGCATGCCTATGCATTTCTCCCACCAGCATACATTCGATATTGCATGAACACCTGGCCGTAAAAAAGGTTTGTTCTCGTTGGATCCCGCACAATTTGACGATTGGTGTAAAGAAATGCTGAAAAAATACGATCGCGGTGCTTCAAAAGACGTTTATAAGATGACGAATCATGGATCTATACGTATGAGCCCGAAACAAAACAGCAATCGACCGTGTGGTTCTTCCAAGACAAGCCAAATCCAACGAAAAAAAAACCATTTCCGTTGATAAATATGCCTATTTTCATTATTAGGCCAGAAATATATATAGCAGCCCTCGTAGTTTACTCCATTTCACGGCATAACGTTTCTGCACTTTGAACGCTACGTACACATAAATTCATTAGTACGTAAGTATATAAGTAAGTATCCTGAACCAGCCATGAGTTTGTTCACAATGCTTATTAAAAATGCTTATGTCATAACTATTTTCCGTTATAAAGCCATTTTTAACCATTTCACAGCGCAAAAAATCGAAACTGATAACAAGGGCAATAGCAAAATATATTTATATGGACTTATAAGTTTGTCAAGCTTTTCCTATACTATTTTACCATGTATGTATGTTTGTATGGTATGTACATATGTATGCAGTTACATATATAGTAGTAACATTCCTGCAGTTGATAAAATTGGCTAACTTCTTTCACGAAATGATTACATCAAAACTTGTTTCTTGGTACTATTTTTTTTTAAATTATAATTACACGAAAGTAGTTAAGGTATATGCTATAAGTATGTGTATGTGACAACAACCTCTGACTCTGTCGTTTGTTACTAAAGTTTATATAATATTTTCAATATATTGAACCTACCCAAAGCCGCGCGGTCATATGAAATATAACGTTTGTACTGATATCTGGTGAAGTTGGAGTGCATATTCACCGGCGTTTGCTAATCAGTGTTAGCTAGCTTTCACAGAAAAAATAAATAAAACAAATAAATATTACGTTGAAAGCATTAAGTTGGTTGTCACCGGCACAAACTCAAACGTTTTCGCTACTTTTTTCTATTCTTTTGCTTTCTTTTCCCGATAATGCACTTTTAAAGGAACTATAAATTTGGATACGTTTGTTATATATATAATTCCGTAATATTGATTTGTGATTATTGCTCTTCGTTATGTTCGTTGCAGCGTAGTTAACGCTGCGCGCACCGTAACACCACTGAGTGGGCCATTCCCTATTGGCCGTTACCGATCTACATGTGTACCTATATCTGTAAGTGTGTAACCATGAAGCAAGCACAGATACGCGAAATGCTCAGCAATGTCCGCAGCTTATCAGTAAAGCTACAAGAGCTAAAGGTATGAAAACACAATTCACTAGCAGCTTAAGACGGAAGAATTCTACCAAGACGCGGGTACATGTGAATGTGTCGGCATTCTAATGTAGTAAAATCATGTGGATTGCGTTAATGTCGTTGCCAAAATATTTAGTCCAATTTTTATATTATATAAAAACTGCAAAAATCGTAATAGAGTTGCCAGATGTGAGCGATTTCTACGTTCAACTCAGTTTTCCACAAGCGCTTCTGAATATCCATATGAGTATATGTGCATGTGTGTGAAAAATACTGTTATCTATATAATTGTCTGCCATATAATGATAACTGTGAACGCTTATCAATGGAAAGTGTTAAAAAAGCTTCATACAAACGGCTATCTTATCAGTGGTATGCCAATTTGGGGGAGCTTGCGTGGTTGGGGAGGCTCAAAGGGAAATTGTTTGCCCTTATCAAAGAGGAGATAATATATGTATGTAGTCAGGATATGTTCATTATGTGTACAGGTACTACATACAACCCTATATACAAATATAATACCTACGTGAGCCGGTTTAACTCGCAAAACTCTTCGCACACAACTGATTTTACGAACTTCTCGTAAATATGTATAAGTTGCAAGTAATTCTTATTGAACCTCAGCGCATAGTAATAATACGTAAGAATTTCAGTTATTTCGCGAATTATGCAAGCTTATTCCAGTCTATTTTTAACAAAAACGATATGTGAAAAATTCCTGTGATCCACACGGGAATTTTATCAGCGAATTAATATTGAAAAGTTGAAAAATTTGTGGAAGAAAAACAGTAGAAGCGCCGATAAGGTTAACAATAAAGATTGATTACGAATATACACATGAATAACAATAGAAGTACTGCATACATACATACATATACATAAGTTGAATTCGAGGTTAGTTTGGAAGAATTACATTAAATCTCATCTTTACATCACGTATATTACAACTTTCGCAAAATAACGAAATATAATTGTAATATTTCTATAACAGTTAAAATATTTTTTTATTTGTTTAAATGCAAAAGCTTGTATTTTTCTTTCATTTAAACTAGTTAGTCTACACATATATTCTAAGTGGATCTGATTCAAGAGACATTTCTCCAAAGAAGATCTATTACTTGTTTGAAAATAATTTTTCTTTCCAAAGGATTTTGGAAATAAGCCTTTTGGAAGCCAGTTTGAGAACTATGATTTTACCAATATTGGAAAAGCACTGGAGAATAGTGCAGAATATGAACTTGAGATCAACAAGTTTATCAAAAACTAAAGAAAAAATTTGCTCTTATTGTGTTTCTGTGAATATATATTCTATGTACCATATCGTCCCCTGAAATGCAAAATAACGTATCATCAAAAAATTCGAAATTGAGTGTCTTATTGATTACGCTTCACTACTCCAAATTACATACATAATATTACATATGTTCAACATTTTAGGTTCTGTGGTCAGATATAAACCAGTTCTAACCAATATTAAAATTTTATTTCACTCATGCTCCATTTTATTTCGTGTTTCATTCATGCCACTGTAAATTTCCGAAAATGTTGTTACGGTGAACTTTATCTACATCAAGCTACGTCATAAATAGCACAAACTGTCAAACTGTCATTTTAAAAGTTGCAATTGTTTTTTTTACTTCTTCCCATATTTTCGTTGATTACGTCTCGAACTTATTTCTATCTTAATATTATGAATATTTTCATTATTTTTCAACATTTTTATAACTTTATGGGGTATAGTATTATGATTAGAACGTTTTTACGACTCCGATTTCCTAAACTTGTAAATCCCCCTGAATTTATCTTAAAACTCTTTGGAGAATACTTTAAACTATTTTATGAACAACAGCCCCTTTTTATATTTTCAAAATTTAGGAATTTTCTTCGATTTATATTAAATTCGTGAAATTGTCTTAGGCAAAGCTAAAAATAATTAATAACAAACCAAGTGACCTTAGCTCGAGGAGACTGGCTCTAAAGAATATGTAAAATGGATGGCGATTGTTCTATGCAATCCTTTGTTATGAAACATACTTTAAAATTTTTTAGTAAAATCTGATTTTTTTTTAACAGAATTCACAATTATGAAATTCGAAATTTGATATCTTGGCTAATAGCTTTATTGTCATAGCTATTTATATACATACTAGTTGGATAGAGTAGAGTTTCATATGCACTTTATAATTCTTGAACTTGCCAACAAACAATGAATATTTTTGCAGATAACTAAATAATATTCTTTGGAAAATGATAATGTTACTTTCAGAGTTTGAGAAGTGATCTAACAATTGCAAAAAATAGAGCAGGTAAGTTGAAAAAACTATAAGTAAAAAATTATTTGAGCCACGCTTAGAAAATGAATGGTCTTTTCACAGTATTTTAATAACAGCTATGAATATTTGACCTATGTTTTTAATTGATGACTGAAAAGAATTGGTAAAATGCAAGTACTTATTAAGTGAGTTCAAGCATAAAGTGAACACTTCATTTAAATAAATTTACTTGAAATATTTGACTAACAACATAATGCAAAAATTGAACTTTTTCTTTCATCTGAACTAATAGTATGAACGGACAACATAAATTAATCTGACACAAGAGAAGATCTTTCCACCAGGATTAAAAACTCATATTCAGAGCAGATAACTCATAGTTTTACGATCCCCTCGCAGCATATCCACACTACACTTTGTAAATCACGAATACAAATATTTCAGTGGCACAAATGATTTCGTGAAGGTCCTGAATTCCGGAAGTCAACGAGGTGTCCATCAGATCTCTGATAAAGAAAAAGAGTTTGAAAATTGTCGTGTTGACATTAGCGAGATAAGAGAGGATCTCAACATCTTTTAAAAAATCGACTCCACATACATATTTTGGTTAATGTTTTGGGTATGATGCGTGTCAATGCTAGACTCATACTAAAAGACCTGAAGCTTTTGCCAAACTTTTGCCTTCCTTTACTGCGAAGAATTCTTTCTTTTATGTTCTCTGGTTTGAAAAAGGTCGAGTACCGTACACGTATCATTACTGATGACTTGTCCTGGTTTTATGAATATGACGTAAAAACTATACAAAATTCGAGCGAAAATGGCGTTCCAAAAATTTGCCGAAACTGAAAAAAACTAAAGTTCGCTGAATTCATTGAAGGTCTACCCAGTCGAAGCTCATAACAAGATTAGGGAAATAGTATGAAAATTCACGTATTGAAAAAATACCTATTTCAAATAATAAAAATGCATTTTAAAATACTTTAAAACTATTGTTTTTTTTTTTTTTGTCAGTCCTAGTCAAAATTGATCATTGTATAAACAAAATCTTGATCAAAAAACACACGTATTTCAATCGGTTATTGACTTTAAAATTATGTGTTTAGAGAATATATACTTAAGGAAATCTAGAAAATTTCTTGAACTTCAACTTCATGCGTGCTTAATTTTAAACTTTTATGGACTCTTAGGAATATAGGCGTAGAACTTATCTGGTCATAAGAATTACAATAACAATGGGACATCATAAATTTGTAATACTACTGATAGCACTTTTAGTACTTCTTCAGAAAGTGTGCTTTACTACGACAGCTTATAGTAATATGTTGTATACAAATTAATTAAATAACAATTATTTAATATAATTATAAGCAGTTATTTTACATAAATTTGGATTCTCATTATTTTGAAAGAGGAGAAAATAAAATATTCAGACAAAAATAAAAAAAAAATACATACGATTTAAGTAGGTAACTCTATTTATCAGCAATTTTTAATCGCATTTTATTAATACTTCAATTTCATTCTTATCTGTTGTCGATTTTCTGTGAAGTCATATTTCTTCTTATCACATTACCGGCAAAGGTAGGCCAATGCACTCATAAAAAAATTGTATTGTCTATTTTTAGGCGCCGAAGTAAGTTTTTTTGCAAATACCATATGAAAATATTTCCGGCAACACATTTATAGTAAAAATTATTTATAATCATTTAACTATATCATTTTAAATAGAATACATATTCATAATTTCAAACAGTATGTATGAAAAGTGTGTGTGCTTAACTTAAATGTTGCTTGCAAGTCTGCTTCCTTCGCTCATTGCAACAAAGTTGCCGTTTAATGTTTGTAAACATTGTCCTACTATGTATTCGTAGGCGTATGCGCACAGGCACTTATGTGTATGTGTATGTATGTGAGTTTCGCTGCGCGTATTTTTAGAAATCATTCAAATAAAGACAAATCGAAAGTGAAAGTAATAACTTCATCCGTTAACGAAGGCAGGCACATGGAAAATGTATTCACATTCGTAAATAAACAGAGATTTTCTACGCAGGAGTAAAAGTCTGCCTGCAAGTTGAATGTGTGTATGTATGAACACATACTAGTGTATATATTTATGTCAGCGTAAGAGTACAGCGCGTGCTATATAAAGAATCATAAAATAATGCAGTAAAATGCAAACTGCAAAGCCAGCTGAAATATCAGCGCACGAACATACATACATATGTGCCATACATATACATAGTCTATCCATACATAAGTGACTATACATGAAAGCAGTCAAAGGCGCGTGAAGGCGTTGCACTTGCGCAGTTCCTGCCACACAATGTGTGCTGCTTTTATGACTTCGATAGCACATCAGCGTTTCCAAGAGCGCTATAGATCGGTAAGTTAGCAAGAAGAAGTCATTAAAATTGTTTTTGAGAAATTTCGTGGTGAAAAAAGATACCGTAGCGTACTAAAATTGTAGGGAAAATAAATGAGAGCATAGGAATATTTAAACAGCTGCACGAAATACTTTTTTAATAATGGCTCTTCGTTCAAATCTTAAAAGATTTAGAATTCTAATTCTCTAATAGGTATATGCTGTAAATAAATGCACATATTATATTAATACTGACTTACGACAGCCGGGCAGACTTAATGGCTCTTCCATGCATATTACTACTTATAAATATAGAAACTCTCAAAGGTACGTAGTATGTATATAAGTAAGTACATAAGTATATTTCATATTTTAGGGGCGTTTCATTGGAAATAATTTACTTGAATATTCATATTAGCGAAGAAAAGGTACGCATGCGCAAGACAACTGGTATTGCTACATCACAGCCTTCTTGCTTTTATCTCGGCGTATAGCGAAGAGATATTTATATCGTCTGTAGGAGAAATGTCACTAGACGTCCATACGTTTTGTTGTTGATCTAACTTGAATATTTTCAAAGTTACACGCAAATTTAAAAAGACGTTTCAGAGTGCTTGGAAGTACTTTAAACGCTTTTTTCATTACTCGAAAATGGCTAAACCGATTAGTATAAAATTTTTTTACACAAGCATATTAAAAATATTTTTTATTAATTAATCGAAGATTTATTCTCACTGACAAATATTTTTTTTATAAAAAATTGATGGTCGAAATTTTGGTCAAAAATCGATTTTTTTCCAGAAGCCATCATTTTGCCAAAAAAAATTTATTTTGCTAATTTATTCAATTTACTTTACTAGATTTAACATTACTTTAACGAAAACTGTTTAGTTTTTTTCCATTTCAGAGATATAGTCACCGCAAAACATCTTTTTTTGAGAGGAGCTCCCGGAGATCAGCTTAGTAGCTTTCCAAGTAAATATTTTTACTAATACTAAGTCATAGTTCAGTTCAAATATACCAAAACATGTGTACAATTTTTGAATCAAGAAATTTAAAAGTTTTCTCAGAAAAAAAAAATCTGGAAAATTCGCTCTTTTTGGCCTTTTAACTGTATATAACCCCTTAAAATACTTCTAGAATTTTCCAAAAAAGAAAAAAAAAATTTTTCGAGCTTATCAATTGAAAAACTATTCAAAAAAAAAATAGTCTGGAAGTTTCATTGCTTTACTTCGAATATTTTCGAAGAAATAGACCCCAGAACCACTGCATTTCATGCAGCGGCTGTATAGGTACCAAAACTTTGAGACGCGTTTCCTCAAAACCAACTTTTTTATCTAGCAGTTGAAATTGCGAGCGATTTATTTAACCGATTTATTTGAACTAAAGCGTATTTCATAGACAATTTTGTACTCAAGTGCGTGATAGAGCGCTATTCCGAGAAAAATGGCACTTTGACAGTGGTTTAACTATTTTGGTGTCGAAATTCTCAAAACTCCTCTACTATGCACTTGATAAAAGCTTCCTGATTAAAAAAATTCCAGTTTTCGTTTCAGACGAGAAGCCTAGACAAAAAGTTGACGGCCGGCTTTTTTGGCGGTACTAGAGGTATACCTCCCCCCCTTTTTTCTTGACTTGCTTCAATAAGTACATTTCGTTCGACAAATAATATGTTATAGAAAAACTACAGTACGTCTGTTTTAACATAGCTTTAAGATTGCTTAGGCTATATATCATATAACGTGAACGAACTTCAGCATACATATGCTATAACCTGGAGTCAGACTTGTGCCTGCAGATACACAATAATTTAACGGTTGTCGATAAACCAAGTTCCACCAAATTTCGGAGACCCCAATAAATTAACTATATTAGCAAATGTTGTGATCGGTATTTATGGAATTATTTGCTGCGGATGGTTAAGTTGACATTAAACCTGTTAGAGCCATGTGACACATATTAGTTTATTGGCAAAATATATGTCTATGGAAAAATTCAGTAGAACATTTTCGAACGGAATTGGTTAAATTATTGTACGACCTTATAATTTATGCGAGTTTATTGCCTTTGAATATTAAACAAATCCACAATTTAATATTCAAAAGCAATAAACTCTATTTGAAATATATTTTGAGAATTTAATTGATCGTCTTTATAAACGTTTTATTTTAAATTGCTGCTTAGCTTCTACTTTGAATAAATTATTTAAAATGCGCCCATTTCAATATACGTAAGATATCAGCCTATTAAAATAAGTCAAAAATATTGGTAACACATTTATAATTTTTTCTTTGCCACGCCGCCCTGCGCATACTAAAATGCGATCCAAATCAAATTCAGAAATCTTAAATAATAAACCAAACGAACCTATCAACGAAATGCCAACTAACAAAATTCGAATTATTAATTACCAAACAAAAAAAGTAAGATAAATATATGCTTTGAAGAGAACTGGTCGCTTAAAGGAAGGTAAGGCAGATTAAAGCCAAGCTTGGGAGTGTGCAGACGGTTATGGCTGAAATTAGTATTCTTGTATCAATTTACATACGAAATTAGAATAAAATTTAAGTGAAGGGTGTTACGAAATTTTAATCCAGAATCCAGAAAAATAATATTAGGGTGGTTCGAAATAAGAATTCAGAAAAAAACTTAATGTTTAAGTGGTTTTAAATAAATATTTTGATTAAGTTCAGCTTTTTATTTTAGTGAGTTAAATTGCTTTATGCAAATGTAGCTCTATGCAAATATAACCCTTTTATTAATACTTATCTTTCTTTTCGGTACTCGCCTGACTATGGCAAATCTGCCTTAAAAAACTATTAATATTTTTTTTCGAAATTATTCGCTAAACCAAAGAATTCTTTCTCTTCCCGACTTTTGATCGGCTGTAAATTATTTTTCCTTTAACGGTCATTATTTTATCTTTCGTTTTTGATGAGTTTCCTCCTACTATGAGTTTTTTGGTTTCAAGATTTATCCACCCTGTTCTAACTATCCAGGCTTATTAATTTTTGTAGGAGCCTTAAATTAAACATCAATAACAACAGTACAAAAGTATAAATTTTGAGGAACTCAAATCAATTTTAATAGATTTTTGAAAAATAACTAACAATTTTGGCATAATTGTGGAACTCCAACAGTACATCGCTAAATTTTTAGACTTTACACTAAAAATTAATACAATTTTGTAATAGCATACCCTAATGTACATATGTAAAAGAAGTTCACATAAACTTTGATAGAATTTTTAATTCTCTTAGATCTCAAATTTCTGTTGCATAATAAGCTGCTAAAGCATGGCAGATATTTAACGATGAAGTAACGGGTGATCCAAATAGAGTTACGTTTTCCAATAGAGTTTTTTGGAAGATCACGCGTGAGTCGCGTCAAGCAGTCATGTTATTTTTGTTCTGTATTGTTTGGCAATTCATCATTTAAAGAAAAATCATGCAAATTTATTACGAAAATTCACCTTCTACGAAGAATCTTTCGCTTCACTCAACTTATGAACATCAGCATAATCGACCTACTGAGCGCACTATTCACAACACTTTTAACCCATATTGAGGCCCAGAATTCATTACTAGATACTATTCAACCGAATAGACAACGTCCAGCCCGTAGTGACGAAAATATAACAGCCGTAGTTGAGAGTATACCCGACCCCGTGGACAGTCGATTCAGCGCTGTTTCCAGTAACTCGGACTGGACATGTGGAACGACTTGGTGAATTTTTCGTCGAGATCTTAAATTAAAAGTGAACAAAATATAGCTTTCGACGTTCTCAAGTAATATCGTTTCACTCTAGGCGCTCTTGAAACGTTTCAAGAAGATCCGACGAGCGTAATTTTATTGAGCGATAAGTCCCATTTCTGGCTCAATGTGTATGTGAACAAGGAGAATTGTCGCATTTACGACGAAGAGCAACCTGAAGAGATTTATGAAAACCAACTATTTGATGTCTGAAACTAAAGCTCGTGATCTCGGCGACATTTGGTTTCAACAATACTTCACTTCCCACACATCGCATCAATCAATGGATTTATTGAGAGAGCTTCGGTGAACAGATAATTTCAAGTTTTGAGCTGGTCGATTGGCTACCAAGATCGTGTGATATCACACTGTTAGACTTTTTCCTGTGAGAATATGTAAAGCCTAAAGTTTATGCGGAGGATTCTGCTTCAATTCAGGACTTGCAAAACATCACTCGTGTCATTCGTTAGTTACTAGTCGAAATGTTTGAACGAGTCATCGAAAATTGAACTCAAGGGATGCACCATCTGAGATGAAAACATAATCTTTAAAAAATAAGTGCTAAAGAATGTTCTTTCGAATGATAATAAACATTATAAATTAAATTTGATGTTACTATGTTTTTTCTCTAAAAAAGTAAGAAACCTTGAAAGGGATCACCCTCTATTTCAAAAGCATACATAAATTTTCAAGCGGGTATTACTTTTATGCCAGATTTAATATGCAAAGCATGTAAAGGTTTAGGTATAAATCTCTTATAGTTTGGCAAATGAGAAAATGAAAATAAAATAACAAGAGAACTTCATGGTCAGCCAAGACAATTGCTCGGTAAGCAATAATTAGCTGCCTGCGAAATTATGCAAATATTCCCTACGCACAGTGTGAAGCACTTTTCTGCTCGAAAGCTTCTCAGCCACTTATAACGCAATGTTTTAGTCATTGTTTGGGCAAAAGAACCTCGCGTTAATTACCTCATGACTGTGAATTCAGGCATTTAAAATTCTATGGCTTGAAGTCGTGAAACATCTATGTATGTACATATTTTGAATTAGAAATGAGATGGAATCGGAATTGAACTAACTGCGACTTCTAAGAGATTTCAATTTAAATGTAAACAAGTAAATACAGAGTCAAATCTATCCAGAATTTAGGTATAATGCGTGGTAAAAGGCGCGTGGTGGAAATAAAGTAGATATGGTTTTCTTTTTGTCAATTTTTTATCTATTAAAATTAACCCTGCTCCGTCATCCTTCATCAAAACGACGACGCGCGCTTTTAAATTCGTTTGAAAACATGTTTTTCTTATTTGTTTATTCTGATGGACCGGTCTGATTTTTCATACAGCCATACATTAAAAATATATGTGATTAAAAATTAAGTAAAGAAAATAATAAAATCCATTTTGGTTTGTTTTTATTACTCCCGAAACGGCGAAGTATGACCTTAGTGTACAAGAAACAAGAATAAGATTCCAGAGCTAAATAAAATCACCTTTTTGAAAGCTAAAAATAGTTCAGCTTTAAACCTTGACCAACAAAAAATGTGACGGAATCTGGCTGATCGGTAAATATTCATTTTGCTTGTGTCAACGCTTTGTGTCAATAAAGCAAAGTGATTTGTAAATATTTAGTTTAACAAATATAAGATTATAGCACTGGCGCCAAATCTATTAAGCAATGTCAACTATTGGAGTCAACTAACTTAGTTGCGGTTGAGCAAATTAAATTTAGCATGCTCTTATAAAATATAGGGGCTTTCGTAGGTAATAAGTTGATACTTGATTAAAATTGTTGAACTTCCACTTCATTAATCTATTTTGAGAAAATAAAGGAATACAATATTACGAAAAATGTATGATCTATAAATAAAAAATAAAAAAAAAAAAAATGTCAAAAAAAGAGAGCCAATAATATTAGTTTATATAAAATCATCTGATATTTATATAAATTCGTCGATAAGTTTAAAAAAATCATATTTTTCTCGAAAGTTCTTCTCGACATATTGTCGAAGAAGTGTCCCACTTATGCGTGGAAGTCTGTATAGAAAATTTAAGGCCAGGTTCCTCTGAACAATTTTGAAAAAATCGAAATTTTTTTCATAAATTGCTACTGTATACTCGTAGAAATAGTATAGAATTAGCCCCGAAGGTCAGCAAGACCGAGAAGCAGGTATAAAAGCCGGCCGCTCGAACGCGGCAGCTACTGCGTGCCTTTGGTTTAAACTGATTTTTCTCCGAACCAAGTTTTTTCGCATGGATCACACTCTCATTTCAAAACTATTGCACTTATCGATATGAACCAAACGGCATTTTACTCTTTAGATGTGTGGCTATGGTCTGAAGCAGAACCAGAAATATTCATTATTATTTAAAAAAGTAATAAACAATTAAAAGTGAAAAAAGGGTTAAAAAAAATTCAAAAGTCCGCCATTTTGCTTTTTTTTTATTGAAAATGTTTCATTCTGCTTTAGGCCATAGCTAATTCGATACAGAACATGAAACCGTTTGGTTTTTGCTTTCAGATAATTCTTTTCTAAGAAATGATGTCATCCATCTACGAATCGGATGAGTTTCAGCAGCCATTTTCAGAACCGCCATTTTGAAAAAAAAAAAAAAATGTTTTCAAGTAACTTATTAAATGTACTTTCATATGTAAAAAAAAATTGATCACTCAACATGTTTTGTAATAAAAATAAAATGTATAGAAAAAAATTACGTTTTTTAGAGGAACCTGGCCTTAAGAGCAGAAAGTACGTGCCAATCGATCTTCGACCTTGCGATCATGTCTTAAAAACATTTGCACACACAAGAAGGCTAAATGCAAAAAAACAGTACATGTTTCTGGACGTTCTAACCCAAAATGCAGTTCCACACTCAACAAGTTACTTAAATCACCACATGCATAAGTCTTTGGAAGTTCTGTTCGATTAATATATTTAGAAATTTCGCGTTGAAGTCAGCCCAAAACCTTTGGTCAAACTTCGCAACGAAGGATACTACATATTTGGAGAGAGTTTTTTTTAAGAATTAGTGTATTTCAACGTTTAGATGCATTTTGTCAAATTTTTTAAATTTTCCTCAACTAAGATGTGTGAGAACTTGATATATCGAATGACATTCAGAAACTCAGCTATGCAGTTCGACTTGCGGTGATTGTATTTTTTAATATGTATCTTTAAAACTTAAGCTCATATTAGAAAATATTCGGGTATATTGGATATTCAAATACACCGAAACCTTCACACGTTCTTCTACAGTAGTCCCAGTGCAAATTTTTGTTGATTATAAAACAATACTAACGCACATACAGATCCATTAGTTACCATTTAATCGATCTAAAAATATTTACCAGTGCCATTAATTTAAATTTACCCAATAAATACAAAGTTTAATGGTGAAGAAAGAAAACAAAGCGTTGAACACATTTAAAATGACGTTGACGTCTCTGAGCGGCATTTCGGTTAATTACAAAGCAGTTACAATGCAAATTGACATTTCTACAAAGCCATTACTCTCACTTGACGAATTGATTGTTTTCACTGAATATTTTCTTTTATTTTTGCAATTTTTTCGCAAATCTAATTGTGGCATGCACTCATAAATAAACCATTTACATACATACATAGCAATAAATGGACATAAATGTATACATTTCTAAGGCGGTAAAGCGAATTAGTTCAAAAGTAATTTAATAGAGAATGGTACTGGTTTGTATTATATACCAAAAGAAAACTTTCAACTCCTCTTTGAGCATGAAGATGATCCAAGAAGTTGCAAGTATCCCCTGCAGAAGAAATTTAGAACTCATTTCTAACTGATTTTAAAAAGGGAAGCTTGGAAAGTTCGTTTCGTTTTAAAGAAAATCATATAGTTTTAGAAAAACTAGATTTTAGTATTTAACATAGAATATTTGAGATCGCGATACGACGATTGTAGTGATCTGCAAAGTTTTCGAAACCATTTTTGCATAACGAAAGTTATTTTGCTTTCAAATAGGTATCTGAGTTGGATATTCTTTTCCAGCGAACACTTTTTAAGGGGATACATGGGTTTACGGTTTTTTTATTACCTTATTAAATTCTACGACCCCTCTAAAATATTGTCCTTAATGTTCAAGTTGATCAGAATAATAGTTTCGGAGATACAGCCTTAAGAACTTGTGCACTTGAGGCTAGCTAGGCTTAGTGCATCGTCTTTAATCGTGTTTTTCTCGAAACTGTGTTTTTGAAGTTGGCTGGCAAGATTACTCGATAACTACTTAACCGATCTTTATGAAATTTTACACAAGCCTTTGAGATATAATTTTTAAAGACTTGGCCGAAGGATTTTTTCGATTACAACTATTTGAAAAAAAAATTTAATTTTTTTTTTGTAAAATTGTCGACCAAAAATCCTATTTATAATTTTTTTTTCTTCGTCTAAGTTCTAAGTTAAGGTTTTAACTAAAACACATTTTTTCACATTTAATGATCCTATAAGGAATTATACTGTTTTTACCCGAAGAAACCCCTCAAAAAACTATCGATCTACATAAGTACATACATATGTATGTATGTATGTATGTATATGAGGGTTGAGCACACAAAACAGTTGCTGGTAGCCAGATCTGTAGGAAAAAGTGGAAGTGTAAGCAATTCTAAGCCCAAAGAAAGCAGTTTTGTGATCGTTTTCACTGATTTCTAATAGGATGAATCCGTCGCCTGGTTTTCAAACACCCAAACTTTCATGAACGCAATGTTCTACAGATTTCTTTGGTATCAGGTATTGCAAATTTTGCTTCAAAAATATTTATCGACAGTATTTTGGATATATTATTATCAACTGAGCCACTATGCATCCGTTTTGTACCACTTCTGAGTTAGTCCGAGGAACAGTACCACGAAGCCAGAGCCAAACTTAAGTGACCCACATTTATTTTATTGCAGGGTTTATACATATACAATATATAATACATGCTGTTTACTATTCAACTTGTTCATTCATTGCAATTCGCTCGTGTGTATTCCGCTGCCCAACCACGGCTTGCCTATTCTGGGGCTTTCATTTAAGCTTATCATTTGTGGCCGCGAAAAAGCGAAACAGTAGCTGTTTAAACAGCCAACGACGACTATGCGACCATACAGCGATAGTTCATTGCACAGATTGTTAAATGAGCAGAGAACTGACTGGCCCCAAAGCTACTGTGGGCAATAATATAGTGACCTGAAAATATTCACTCGATAATTTCGCTCGTTATGTAAAAGACAAGAGCTACTGGCCATAAACTATTGAAAACAAAAAAAGTTGAAAAAGCAAAAACATGCAAAAATTCGCACACACACATGCATGCGTACATATGTATCAGCGTTTGTTTGTGTGTAGGTTGGGTGCGCGTGCGCAGTCACTGTCACTGTCATACGTCAACCTCCGCGCTGAACCCGCTGCCACCGCCCGCACTAACGCCGTGAAGTGATTTTAACATAGCGAACTCCAGAGACGGGAAGCCGCGTTCAACGGCAATGATCGCACTCATTGTTGATGATGTCATAAATCTCGCAAGCGAACGCGAAATCGTGCGCTCGCTCGCAAATAGTGCTCGATTATATAGATACTATGTGTGTGTATGTGTGTTTGCTTTGACGAATAACAGTCGCCCGGTTTGAACGAGGCGCTTATGAGCGACCCGTGGATAGGTAGAAAAAATACCAACACTAACAAAAAACAATGAAAAAAGTATAGCTGTAGAATTCAAATGTGTGGAGCCAGCAAAAAACAGTGTCTTTTTTTGCTGAAAATAACTTCTTAACACAAAAGACACAATTCAGTCGAGTGTTTTTAGCTAATTTTTGCAAATAACTCTGGGCTATACAGTTTAACAAACTTCGGCGCACAACAATGGCAACAAAAACAACAATACACTTCTATATATACTTACATACATACATGTATGCGCAACACAATAGCAGCAACAAGTATAACGTAGTCGAGATTTTTTAAAGATGATGTCATTAGATTGCAATAAAAAACATTTCTTTTTTAATAGTTTTAATTTCAAACGAATATTTTTCGTGACACGAGTCTATTTCTACATACATACACATAGTACATGTTATCAAGCATCAGGAATTTGATTTTATGGCACATCAGCTTCTTGCGTCGACAAGCACTGCAAGCCAAATTTACTGGTAGCCATCAACTTTGTAGTCACAAAAAATCAATTCACACTTGTGAAGCGTTCTTTTTCGCCGTCTTTGCACGGAATTTATCGTGCACTTCGTATCTTCAGTTGAGAAAAAAAAATACTATACATACATACATTTCGAAATCTAGTTAATTAATAAAGCTTTTATTTGCTCGCACAGCGTCGCTGGGGCCACGCCGCCGCAGCACTTTGTGACTTGCGCGCGTAATCGAGCGCCATCGAGCCGATCTTGGCAACAGCAGTTTACTCCCATTATTCATTAATTTTAATGAACTCATATTTATATTTCCATTACTAATATTTATTCGGCTAAGCCATTTGCATATACAGAATGTCTAATAGACTTTCTTGTACTTATGCATACATACACACTCGTATATACTTATATTTATATGTACATATATATGCAAGTATGTCTGTGTGTACATATGATGAGTAACTTGTTAAATATTGTGCAGAAAATTTAAATAATATTTAAGTAATGAAGTGGCGTCTAAGCTGGAATAGCAACACGTACAGTGGTTAAGGTTCAAACAAAAATTTATCAAAATTGTTAAAAATTGTAGGAGATGTAATTTTAAGTTAGTTCGGTCTGTCGTAGAACAGATCCTACCAAATGTAACGCAGGAAGCCACTAAACTAGCTGTATACCCATTATAAAGGGTGTTCCAAAATTAAATAATCTTTATAAATGTCATATAAAATATGGTCCGAATAATGTTTTAACTTCGCCAACTGTGAAAACTAATTGATTTGGCGGAAAATTAAAGTCTTGCGTTAATTTTACAACACCCTGTATATTAAGAAAACACTTTGAGCCTACCAGAAATTTGATAAAGTGGCTGAAATCAATCTTAGTTATTTAATCAGGTTCGCAAACTAGTATATATCGAGTTGTATCAACCTCACTCTAGCAAAAGTTGGACAATATATAATAAGAAAGTGTCTAGAGGATTCTACTTCATTTTCGTCCTTTGGTTAGGTTAGTTTAAGATCTTAAAAATAATCCCATTTGGACATCTTAGAATGCTGATCCGTTGTGTTACAAAGAACTACTATATAACAGATCATAAGAAACTCATAAATCGACAAAACGAAACTCATATATCACAAATTTATTGAGACGCCCAATGTTAGTTTCGGCTATGTCTTCCGGTTCATCGAAGGTAAGACTACCGAGACGTTGCATTCTCAGTCTTGTAAAGGCTGGACAATGGAAGAGGAAGTAGCTGGTTGTTTCCATCACACGCGCCTTCATACAACTTCCGTCCATCAAGACTTTTAGCCTCATGAATGCCTATTAGACGATGTCCAGTAAGAACCCCTGTTATTGCGGCAAGATGAACTTTACTAAGAAAAAATAGTTCAGAAATTCCCCTTACATATACTTTAAGCCATAAGAATCTTACACCCGCTCAAAAGCGGGTTATCGATCAGCGTTTGCTAAGCACACGCGAGGCACATTGGTTTAGTTTGCAATTTTCAGCAATTCCGCTGTGACCAGCACCTAAAAAAATCGGATAATAAAGTAGCTTGACGCTACTTCTACATAGCTCAAACACTCCTTCATAGTCTTGAGCGCGCCACCAACGTGCTCCACATCAAATATAAAATTGTTTTGGTATGCGTCATCACCGTTCAGTTGATTGTTCGATTCATCGATCATACAATTAAAAAAATTTACAAGAATACAATTTTTTAAATTAAAATAAAATGATTTCAATCTGAAGACTTTTGAATTGAAAAGGTTCGGATACAACCATTGAGCATTTAATATGAATTAGTCCACCTCCTATCTAGATGCCCTTAATTGGCTCAATTATTATTATTTTTAATAAACAAACAATTATTAAATATTTAATAATCAATAGAATAGAATTGGCACACTGTGCAGGCAACATTCTTTATAATATACACCATTGCCTGCCTGCCGAGTACACATAAGTGTTTGTCATCACATTATTTTCATTTTTAATGACGTGTCAAAGCCGCCTATTACATATTTCTTAAACGACGATTGAATTGAACTTGAAACCCATTACACCCACTTGAAAATGAGACAAGATTCTAATAGCGTCGCAGCATGGACATACGAAGGTTTAAAGATAGGCGTATTGCTCAAGGCGGTTACTTCATGCTGAGAACGAAATATCAATTAATTTGTAATTTTTTTTTATTGTTTTTAATAATTTATAGTATTTAATTTTTTGGCGTCATTCGAAAATAGATTTAGCATGTGTCATATTGTATACTCTCACATACTTAAGTATACTAAATGACAACGACAATGAAAGAAAATTTGTAGCCTTCTAAGTAGGTCGCATTTTAAGCTAAACGCCGACTTTCTAGATTCTTTACATCGCTTTAAGCTGGCTTCTGTAAAATAAGCTTAAGCTCATTTAAAAGTTAATTGGGATAAGTAGGCTAAGACTCAACTTAAATGGCACTCTTTTGCGCTCTCCGAAAGCTGATTGATTCCACGTGTAAATGAAAGTGATCGATTATGGAACGTGTCAATCTCGTAAAAATGTAAAACATGCATATGTATGTCATATACATATGTATATATTTACTATTATATAGCAATTTCGAAAACAGTGAAAATTCCATTTAATGACTAAAAATACACCAAAATGTAAATGAGAATAATTTTACCTTCTTTATGCCTTGTCAATCGTAAGTCATTAAATCTACCTGGCTATGTACTTTATATGTAGTATGTATGTATGTATGTAAAGCTCAAATTTTTTCTCGTGTATACATTTCTCCCACTGCGGTCGTCTGCATACAAATTCCATGCCAAGCCTTAATACGATGAAAAAATGCGTTAAAGCTAAGCTCTCTCAATATTTTTTGGCAATTTATTTATTTTAAACGTGGGCCACCTGTTGTCTTACATTCTATAAAAATTTTGTTCTTTAACGACTTCTTTCTAGTTTTAGTACTATAGTATTAATGAATCGCTATAACGGTAAGAACGATGTTTCTTTCTGTATACCGACGGTCGTCATAATTTTACGGTAAAGTTAAGTTATTTTAATGGGATTCGGTACGAAAGTGAACTGTTTTCACAATGAGTGAAATATGACCACAATCGAGTTTACTTTCCATATAACGATATTGCGATTAGCAACCATATAACGTAATTTTATACCAAAGTGAAGAAATTCGGTAGATAAAAGTAGGGATAATTCGCTATTTAAGCGTAATCGAACGAAATATCGAATATTTTACCGAAACTCGGTACGAAACTGATTTAAATTCGGTACAAAAAAGTAATGATACTTCGGTACATAAAACTAATCAAACGAAATATCAAACATTATAGCGAAACTCGGTACAAAAGTGATTTAAATTCGGTACATAAAAGTAATGATACTTCGGTACACAAAACTAAACGAACGAAATATCAAACATTATACCGAAACTTGGTACGGAAGTTATTTAAATTCAGTACATAGAAGTAAAAGTACATAAAGGTAATTGCATGATATATAAAATATTTTACCGAAACTCGGTACGAAAGTAATTCAAATTCTGTACATAAAAGTAAGGTAATTCGATATATCAAGGCAATGGAACGAAATAACAAATATTTTACCGAAACTTGGTACGAAAGTGATTTAAATTCGGTACATAAAAGTAAAGATGATTCGGTCCATAAAGGTAATTGCACGAAATATAAAATATTTACCGAAACTCGGTACGAAAGTGATTCAAATTCGGTACATAAAAGTATGGATGATTCGGTACATAAAAGTAATCGAGCGAACTATCAAATATTTTACCGAAACTCGGTAATAAATTAACTCCAACTGTTAACTAGTAACAGATAACAAGACGGAGCAAGTTTGCAGTAAAGCAAATGCTCAATATGTGCTATTTCGGTAAACAGGAAATGCAGATTACCTAATTTCGATACGATACATAACCTGACTTTTTATTCTCATTTGATATGCTTGCCGTAAGCGGTTGGGGGTAATTAATTAGAAACAATAATACCTAATAATACTTATTAGTCATAATCCGCCAACGATGAGCAATTCATGCTCAAAACCTTTTAGTGATACCTTTTTATTTACATTGTGACGAAAAAGTACCCCACAATTGTAATTTAAATATCCCGGGGAAATGATATTTCAAAAATATGTCTTTTGCTAAGTGAAGGATATGGTGGTTGAAAATTATCAGGGAAGAGTTAAAGAGATGGCAAGATAGCTCAACATCTCTCACGAACTCGTTCGAATGATTTTGGTGGTTGTTTTGAGTATGAAATGCCGTCTTGCTCAACTCTTTCCGATAAAGCTGATATTTTTCAAAAAGAGTTCCGTAAACAGGTCTCTTTGGACATGCTTGATCGTGCGAATTTTGATCTCACATTCATGGGGAGCATTTTAACTGCCGATAAGACATGTGTTCTGAGTTTGACATGCAAACAAGTCAACAATCATCGGAATGGAGAGGAAAAAACGAGCCGAAACCAAAAAATCAGGCCAAAGCCGTTCAAAAATCAAAGTAATGCTCAATGACTTTTTTCGTGATTTGATGCATCATGAATTTGTTTCAGAGGGGCAGACGATCTATAAAGAGTTCTATTTGGCCGTATTGCGGCGTTGGCGTGAGAACATTTGTCCAAAACGGCCGGAATTGTGCAAGAAAAATTCATGGATTTTGCACGATGATAATGCACCATCGCATCGGACTACGATTGTAACCAAAGCCATACGCCAAAAACGCAATGAATACCATCGATCAAACACCGTATTCACAAGACTTGGCTCCATGTGATTTTTTCTTGTTCCCAAAACTAAAATTGTCGCTCCGTGGAACCCGTTTTCAATCGATCGAGATAAAACAAAATTTGTTGGAGAAGCTGAAGGCCCAAAAAGTGCTTATGAAACTGTTTCGAAGACTGGAAAAATTGCCGAAAAAGTAAATATTTTGCGCTTTATTTACAATTTCCGCATACTTTTTTATCACAGCGTAAACTAACTAGGTATATATACTCAT
This sequence comes from Bactrocera zonata, assembly GCA_037783105.1. Taxonomy (NCBI): domain Eukaryota; kingdom Metazoa; phylum Arthropoda; class Insecta; order Diptera; family Tephritidae; genus Bactrocera; species Bactrocera zonata. The sequence continues at coordinate 33,008 of JBAWJQ010006497.1, forward strand.
ATTAAATTTTTGTTGTGGTTAGTGTATTTATGGATTCTATGGCGCATATTTATTGTAAAAAATATTGACAAATGATTCATTATTTGAAGTGTAATCGCTACAATGTCGGCACCCTTCAAAAATGGTACTCAAAGTGTACAAATAAATTAGAAAAAAACAAATATATGTGAGTAGTATTTGCTTTTGGGCGATTTAATAACATATTTCCTTTTACAAAGCGAAGCTTATACTTATACACATATGTATGTGTGTATTTAGATTATCATATTTTAGCCTACGAACATTTGGTGTTTACTTTAAGTCAAACGGCGCGTTTGAGCACGAAATTTCCGCTGTTGGTTTTTAATTTTTAATTTTTTACCCTGAACAGGGTATATTAAGTTTGTCACGAAGTTTGTAACACCCAAAAGAAATCGTCGGAGACCCTATAAAGTATATATATAAATGATCAGTATGTCGAGCTGAGTCGATTTAGCCATGTCCGTCTGTCTGTCCGTCTGTCCGTCTGTCTATATATATACGAACTAGTCCCTCAGTTTTTAAGATATCGTTTTGAAATTTTGCAAACGTCATTTTCTCTTCAAGAAGCTGCACATTTGTCGGAACGGCCGATATCGGACCACTATAGCATATAGCTGCCATACAAACTGAACGATCGGAATCAAGTTCTTATATGGAAAACTTTCACATTTGACAAGATATATTCACGAAATTTGGTATATATTATTTTCTAAGGCAACAATGTAATCTCCGAAGAAATTGTTCAGATCGGTTGACTATAGCATATAGCTGCCATACAAACTGAACGATCTGAATCAAGTTCTTGTATGGACAACTTTCACATTTGGCAAGATATATTCACGAAATTTGGTATATATTATTTTCTAAGGCAACAATGTAATCTCCGAAGAAATTGTTCAGATCGGTTGACTATAGCATATAGCTGCCATACAAACTGAACGATCGGAATCAAGTTCTTGTATGGACAACTTTCACATTTGACAAGATATATTCACGAAATTTGGTATATATTATTTTCTAAGGCAACAATGTAATCTCCGAAGAATTTGTTCAGATCGGTTGACTATAGCATATAGCTGCCATACAAAATGAACGATCGGAATCAAGTTCTTGTATGGACAACTTTCACATTTGACAAGATATATTCACGAAATTTGGTATATATTATTTTCTAAGGCAACAATATAATCTCCGAAGAAATTGTTCAGATCGGTTGACTATAGCATATAGCTTCCATACAAACTGAACAAATAGTTACTAACAGAAATGCACCTGTGAAGGGTATTTAGCTTCGCTGCAACCGAAGTTAACGTTTTTTCTTGTTTTTTTTTTTTTAATTTTGAAATAAATATGTATTTCCCACTCTTTGTAGCTAAGTATGGTATGTAAGCTCGTTAAATTATAATTTTTTTTACAGGAAACAGTTAAATTTTTATCTTGAAAAACCAAAATACATTGTGGAACAGTTGCGAAATTTTTATGCATGTTTGTATGTATGTCACCACAATAATTAAAATATGTACTTTTGAAATGTGCCATTTTAACACCATTTAAACAGCGAGTATATGTCTCCGCCTAGCAAATGGAATATACCACGTGATGTGTACTAAAGGCAAACATACATAAATTAACACCTGCATAACGGTATAATTATTTAGGCAAACTGCATTATTTATCGGTGATAAAAGCTTGCTTGAAGGGGTGGCTGAGAAAAAAGCGTTCACTGTACTAAGTCACACAGTCATCTCCATGCACTCATATGTATGTACATATATAGTATGTGACTTTGACAATCGTGTGTGTATGTATGTGTAACTAGATACGAAATTTGTTTGTCACTTTCGTAACAATTCCAATTAAGAACGTTACCAGCTGTTGTGTAAACAACGCATCATGAAAATATTACAACAATGCCAATATGTACATTCGGTAGTTTAAACACAAATTTATTTCAAATCGAATTTCAATTAACCACTTCTGTAGCTATTCAATGTCATTTGCCTTAGGCAATCAAGACGAAAACCATTAACTTCAATAAAATGACAGTTAACCTATTGGCGAAGAGTTTTTTCAAACACACACTTGTATTGGAAATGGAAATTTGATCTTCGTTTGTAAGTGATATCCTCTTAACCCCGATAGCAGCTTTGCATAAATGAGCACAATTGTTTTGGAGAGCCATTTCATTTCACACGCTAGTGTAGTTGTTTGTGCTTCTAAGCAAGATATGGGTCCTAATTTTTTTAAAGTGTAGTATCCTATATGAACATATTAATATATCACATACTATAAATTCTTGATCTTCACTTCAAGGGATGTTGAAACATCTGTGCTTCTTTATGACGAAACAAAAAAAATTAAAATCTTTCTTCACTTTTTAGGAAAAATATATATTGAAAAACAGTTTATAACTACAAAATCTTATACTGTACAGGGATTCCCAATCTATACAATACGCGCCACTGTCTAGTGGTGGAAAGCATGCCCGACGATTAGAATTTAAATGCATTCTGTCAAATCCACAAAAAGAGGAAACCCCATAATCTGTGCGAACTACCATAGGATAAACCTCCTCAACATCCCATATAAGGTTTTATCGTAAAACTGTGTGAAAGATTGAAGCCCATCGTCCACAAACTCATTGAACCTTCTCAGTGTGGCTGTAGACTTGGAAAATCTACAACTGACCAGATATTCGCTATGCGCCAAATCTTGGAAAAGATCCGTGAAAAGACACACACAACACCTCTGGGTCGACTTCAAAGCTGCTTTTGACAGCACTAAAAGAAGCTGCCTTTATGTCGCTATGTCTGAATTTGATATCCCCACAAAACTAATATGGCTGTGTAAGCTGACGTTGAGCAACACCAAAAGCTCCTTCAGGACCGGGAAGGAACGAGGGCGAGACGAAATATCTCCTGTCATTAAACAAACAGTCGTCGCACTCACTTGACTACCACGTCACTTTTGACAGTCATAACTTCGAAGTCTTAGAAATCCAAGGCAGAATAACTCTTGCCAATAGGTGCTACTTTGGACTGAGTAAGAAATTGAGAAGTAAAGTCATCTCTCGACGAACAAATACCAAATTCTACAAGTCACTCTTCATTCCCGTCCTGCTATAGGGTGCAGAGGCATGTACGATGACAACACCTTATAAGTCGGCGTTACGAGTGTTCGAGAGAAAGGTCCTGCGGATGATTTGTGGCCTTTTACGCATTGACAACGGTGAATACCGCAGTCGATGGAACGATGAGCTATACGACTCCATTGACTTAGTTCAGCGAATTAAGAAACAGCGGCTATGCTGGCTGGGTGAAGTCCAGCGAATGGCTGAAAAAATCCAATAGCACATTTTCTTTCTTTTCCCATTATTTTTTCGATCAAATCTTACATGTGATCTATTTGTAGTCTCAAGAAAGAGACCTAAAATGTTATATTATACTATAAATGGATCAATTGAAAGTGTGGTTATAGGTTAGAAGCAGGGACAATGACAACAGTGAATCTGTCATTAAAATTAATCACACAGCGTAAATTATTTTATTAACAATCGCACGCCGATTTTTAATATATGGCAGCAATAAAAATCTAAAATTTAACAAGCTTTCCACTCAATTTTATTCGAAATAAATGTGTGCCACCGTTATCAATCAAAGCGAGAAATGGCATTGAGTGAGAAATAGAGCATGATATCCCTTGCTCTGAATGCGTAGACTAGTAAAAATGTCGGAAAAGTGAAACCCAAAAGAATTGGTTATGGGCAATACGTTATTGTTATTGAAAATTAATTGGATTCCAATGCTGAAACCATCGCGCCGTGCCAGTAGCAGCAACACCAATGTCACTCACCAGCTCACCAGTGCGTTGCTGCAAAGTGTCGGCGTGACAAAGTAGACGCATGCCGACGACAACATTTTTCGGCGGAACATTCTTGATAAGCGCCGCCGCCGCTAAATGTTGGGGCGCATATAAATAACACTACTGGTTTTTCAACGAAATATTTATTAAAATGCGTGTACGACTTTTATCTGTGGAAAAATTGTTGTGTTGTAATATTTTTTTTTCGTTTGTTTTCCTTTATGTGGCGTTTAATGCGTTTTTAATTACCACAAATTGGTGGCAATTTAAAATCAAACAGCCTTAAAGTATTACAAACTGCTCTCTGATTTATTAGGAAATATGCGATAAAATTGCTTTTATTGCTTTATTTCACTTTGAGGAAAGCGTAGTCAATTGTTGTTTTCGGAAATTGTTTTTTTTTTTTATAAAAAAAATTTTTCGTTGTTCGTTTGCTTCGAAAAATTAAATACTAATTGTTTGTAAAAAAATATATTTTTTTAACGAGCTACTGTTAGAAAGGCCCTTAAAACAATATAAATTCTATAGGCGTTTACGTAAGTCCCCTATTCTTATATTTGCTAATTTATGATACATTGATGTGTCATATTTAACGTGTATTTTTTCTATATTCCTTTAAAATGCAAACCGCAAAGTGTTATAAGGGAATTTATTGAAAAAAAAAAATAATAAAACAATTATTTATAAGTAAAATGTAGTATTTTCTGCTGTAAACTGCATATTAAGTGATTTTTACCTACATACTTTATACATATGTATATATAGTATGTAATTGTATAAATAATTAAACCAGAAAGGCCATAAATATCAGTGAGCAGAATAAATCAGGTCGGTTGACTATGTCTGGCAAGTCTAGTTATATAATCACGGTGACTCTAAACATCTACATACTCTTATAGTTATAAGATTCCTATAACTGTAGCTTGTTGTATTCAATTCATATAACCTTAAAATTTTCAACGACCCTAAAATCTCCTCTCTGATATTGGTGGAAAATTTTTTTGTGATGTAAATAAGATTTGCCCAAATTACTAAACCTTCAGCCCTCTTTGCCAAAGATTGTGCAGTAAAATCTGCGGACGACTACTGGCTGTAGGTATGGCTCGGCATTCAGAGCATAGTTCGGTTGGCAGTGTCAGTTAGTCAAACACCGACTGCATGATCCCACTTTTCAACTGGGAAAGAGAGTTCAAAGTAAACACAGAAAAAGATGGTTGTTAGCTACGCGCAACAGTCTAAACATACGGATGGCTAGAAATTGGATGATGGAGTTGTTGAGGGAATATACTGTTCAGAGTCATTCCACTGCAGTATATGTATATCAAGCTAAGGTCTTTGCTATTGCGAAAGCCGCGCAGCTGGCATCTAATGCATCTCCAGAGTCAAGATCTACGTACACAGCCATATCATGGCAGTAACTCCGTAACGCATATCGGCCAGAAGTGTCTTGAGAAGCACGGTAGCAGTGGAAAGTGTTGCCAAAAGTAAGAAACTTAACTTGTACTGAATGCCAGCCCACAAAGGCATCGAGGGCAAAGAAATAGTGGACGATCTCGGTAAAAGCATCGTAAAGAAAATCAAAACTCGTTGGAACTCGGGGTAGCAGTGTGCAAGACTGAAAAGACGTGTGAAAAACGGTAGATCGGAAGTACACAAAATTTCTATTGGTACTCGATAGAAGAGACTATAGGAACATGATCGGAATACACTGTCTGAAGACAACACACACTCGCAGAATAGGGCTGACAGATCGAGAAGACTGCAGAAAATGTCTAAAGCAAGGCACCAGAGAAACAATGGAGCATCTCTTGTGCACTTATCCCCCATTGGCAAGATTACCTCGTAAGCTCTGTGGTCCCCACGGTATGATACACTATAGGAGGTAACGATAGTGAGGCCGCAGAGTGTTAAAATTCGCGTCAAGCGCAGACATCCTAAAGGATCACTACTACTCATGGACATAGCAACTGAGTCCATCTGGTATCGTAAAGGACCAAAACTGGTCTATGCGTGCGTTATTGTCATACCAGATAAACCTAACCTAATCTATTATTTTAAAAGGTAATTCGAAACTGTGGAAAGTTATAATACATTATCCATTACAGTCACTTCTTGAAAAAACACTAACACTGATTGGATATTATATATTCTCCACTCGCTACTTCATTCACTTCAAATCAATACATTAAAAGTACGCAAAGCTAAGTTTATTTCTAAGTAGCGAAAATGCGTGCGATCTCAAGCACTAAATTTTCCAAATATTTGAGAATATCACATGAATATCACATTGTTTGCTTTTCTGCATTAATGTAGAGCAAATGATTCATACAAGGTGGTTCCAAAGTAAACAGGACTTTTTGAATCTATGCCCTGGTGGCACCTTCTATATGTCGACTGATGTGTTAGAATCTGCAATCTTTATTGATTGTTCAGCGAAAGTTTCATGACATTTCATGAATTGGAAGTGAAGTTATTGCGTTTTAAGTGTCAGTATGTTTGTGTTATCGGTACAAAAATGAACTTCGAATAAAGAGCCAACATTAAATTTTGTTTTAAAATTGGCAAAACTTTTACCGAAACATTTCATTTGATGAAAATTGAAGTATATGGCGATGATTGCCTCTCCCGTAGCAGCGTGCACGAGTGGTTTCAACGTTTTCAAAGTGGTCGGTAGGACATAAATGACGATCAACATGTGGACCAATCAAAATCCGTCATCATCGGAAATTCCATCGAAACTGTGCGTGAATTCATCAAAAATCAGCTGAAATGTTTATTGAAATTCATGGAAATGGAATTGAACATCTTCAAAACATCGATTTATCGTATTTTGAGCGAACATTTCGGCTTACGAAAGGTGAGTGCATAGTTTGTTTCGCACAAATTGACTGACGACGAAAAATTGCTCAGAATCCAACATTCGAAGGACGATTATTTGATCAAAAATCACATTTTAACCATTAACTACTTCCCGTATTCACCTGATATGGCACCGTGTGGCTTCTTCATTTTCGAAAAAATGCATTTGCCCATGAAAGGAAAGCGTTATGCAGACGTAGAGGCCATTCAAAAGGCTTGCACCGGCATACTGGCGACCATACCGGCCAACGAACTAAAACACTCGTTCGACATGTTTTTGGACCGTGCAAAAAGCTGTATTGAAACAGAAGGAGACTATTTTGAATTAAATAAATTGATTTTGCCGAAAAAACCCATTTGTTCTGTTTTTTTTTATAGTCCTGTTTGCTTTGGAACGCATCTTGTATATGCTTCGGCCCTGTTTTACACTATTTTAAGAAATATCAATTTTAAGTACTAAATGGGTTCAAAATTACTTCAATGGCTTTAAAAGAACTGGAAAATATTTAGGAAAAAATGTTGAGTGCTCAATGAAACCAAGGTTGAGTTTTATTCGTGTTTAAAACTAATTCAAGTACTCGATAATTTCCAGGTTAATTATTTTTTGGTAATGTAGTTCCATTATCTTAGTTTTTGCCAGCTAAAAATTTCAATATTTGCACGAAATGTATCAAAAATTTTCGTTTAACGGAATTCATATACTTATAATTGCTTGGAACTTTCTTACATGCAACGTAAATTCCCAAAATTTGGCAACAGTACATTCTTTTCTGGAATTTTGTCAAAAAAGCGAGTAATACTATGATGTAACCCCATTGAATATCCGCCTTAGTTCGCAGTTTTGTCTAAAACATCTCTTTGTAACACGATTATTCTAAAAGGCATGTTTGTGTTGAAGTTTAGTGAAGTGAAATAGAGAAGCCACTGAAATTTTATATCGAATTCCAGCGCGATTCCTCTTTGCGGTGTATTGCAATAACTCTTTTAACTCTTTTTGTCCCGCTTACCGACTTTACTGCTCGCCCGATTCGTCTGTTCGCCAACTTGTTTACGTTTCCCCGGCACGAACGGCGCACGCAATTACACTTTCGTGCCGAAGATTTCCAACGTGTTTTGCATATGAAAAATGAAAATGTGCCATAATACAATGAAGCAGTGTGTGTGCGCGTTTTAGCGTTTCAACTTGGCATTCGCTGCAGAATAATTTTCAATGTGCTAAATAACAAAGCGACCAATTGCCGAAAGCAACTCGATCCACATAAAGCAACTGATCAAACAAGCGATCTACCGAACTGGCAGTATGAATACATTATGTATTATCCCCAACTCCACCAGCTCTTTCACCAGAAAAGCTGCGTTACTTGTAAAAATGTGGTCTGATGTCAGCGATCTTCAAATATTTACCAAGTTCATGATGAGAATACAAAAAAAAAACAAATCCCAAAACCGAAATTAACTTCGAGCTTCGTAGCTACTGTTTTTATAGCGGTTTATGCGCGATGTGTTGTTAATTTGCGCTACGCAAAAACAAAATCGAGGAGCGTTTTTATTTATCCAGAGAATGAATGAATGGATGATTTTTGCATTTACAAGCATTGCCGGGGCATCTGTTATTATTGCTTTCGTATTTTTATTGCAATTGACCGACTCATTCAGCATTAACACATAATTGTTTATGCATATGTATGTATGTAAGTATATCCAATGCAATTGGGGCGAGAGAAATTAACGTGAAACGTGCAAAATGCAAATTATCTTATCTGAGAACAAACAGCCCGTCAAAATAAATACGCAAATTTGTACAAAAATACATTTGTATATATACATACACACATATGTGGGCTATATAGATGGAAATGCACTCAGAAATAATTATATACTCGTGTAAGCCTGTTTGCATTATAAAAAGCTTAATATAGCCATAAACTTAAAAGTGCAGCTGGAGAATTAAGAAGGCAGCGAATTCTCGTATGAAAAGCAAAATGTGTCAGATATTTTTATATTCACTCTCGCTGCTAATCGGGGTATTACGGGGTATTTGTGCACACACTACGGTTGTAATTAAAAAAATATACTTAATATAAAGTGAGTCTGCTCCTTCATGAACACGATACTATCTCGCATACCTGAAAGCATAATACATCGTAACGAAGACCGAAAGTTATTTTGCTTATGTAACACCAAGTCTAGTTGAAAGAAATTCACTATATCTCAAAGACCTGTGTAAAATTTCATGAAGATCGGTTGAGTAGTTCTCGACAAATTTTGCCAACCGACTTCAAAAGCAAAAGTTCGAGAAAAAACACGTTTAAGGACGGCGCACTTAGCCTAGGTAGCCTCAACGGCACAAGTTCTCAAGGCTGTATCTCCAAAACTATTATTCGGATCAACTTGAAAATTTAGAACAATATTCTTGAGGTGTTGTAAAATTTAATAAGACAATAAAAAAATCAATTTTTGAAGCCCGAAAAACCGATGTAACACCTTAAGCTACTGCTAAAGAAACCATAGTCGCTATTGGTAAAAATAGTAAAATTTTTCACCAGCAAAAACATTCGCCTTAGAGAGGAAAATGTAGTCATTTCTTGATCCCAAGTCCACATCACAAGATGGTTGGCATAAGAACCTCCCCACCAAGCTCACGGACTTCTGCCGAATCACTATGGAATTTGTGTGTCCTGGCGTTGTCCTTGTGTAACACAACTCCTTTCCTATTTGCTAAAGCTGGTTGTTTCCCCGGCAATTGCTTTCATCAGCCACTCCAATTGTTGAGACTACAGCTTCGAGTTACGACGTCTTTCAGAGCGTTGTGAAGCCTTGGCACCAAAATTACCGTAACGGAATGGACGAAGCCATTCGCCTAATTGACTGTTATAATATCAGGACCAGGGCCATGACCGTGAATTTTTTATTGAAAATTATGTTCTACGGAGTCTTTATGTGGTGGAGAGCTCTAGAAAAAACCAGCGTTCAACGGGCGGCGCTTACCAGCGTGTGTGGTGCACTAAGATCCACTCCAATCTTGGCACTTAACGCCATCTTATATTTATTGCCCGTAGTCGGAAGATATATGACTGCGAAAGTTGCTACAGAGACTGGGTTCCTAAAAGAACACGTGTCTGAACACTCAGACATCCTTATACACTTTGATTTTTGATTTCATGCCGGATCACTATGATAATGGAGGCGCCAAATCGACCTCTGCCAGCTCCTTCTCTACCCATATACCGTCGAGAGACTTGTGGATGGAAAGAAGCCATTGGAGGAAAGGGGCAGTGAGGTGAAGATTGATTGAGGGGTTTACTGTCAAGAGCTCTCTATCAACTCCAGCTTCAGACTTCCTTACTATTGCAGTATCTGTCAGGCCGAAATTGCAGCCATTAAGGTAGCAGTAGATTTACTGCCGGAATGCAGGCTCCTTCAGAGAAGTGACCATCCACTCAGATAGCAGAGTGGCGACACTACCCTTGAACTTATTAACAGTGCGCTCAGGACTGGTCAAAAAGTGCCTTACCTCGTTATCAATCACTCGATGTTATTCTATGATAAACCTATCTTTCTGATAAAACTGATATGGGTGCCAGACTACAGAGGAATCAAATCGAATGAGCAGCCATCACCATAATACATAACCATGCAGGCCAACTATCGGTTTTACCCAAGAGCACTACCAGATATTTCTGTTCAAGTTTTTCTGAGTTTCCTATTAAACGTGCGAAAACGGCTTAGAACACTTGCAAATTTATATTCTGTATAGTATGCATAACCGTTAAATGTGAAAAATAAATCATCTACTAATACTATCTAACTTGGGTCACCATGAATGAACTTCGCTTGGATTATTTATTTTATTGAGTGCGATCACTCCTCGCACATTCATTCAAACTACTACCATTGCACGTGGCTAGTTACCGTTAAATACCTACATACATACATATGTATAGTATGTGTCTATACCCCACTCAACTACAAAGCATGGCTTCGCTTTTTATCTCTCCGTCTGCTTTAAATAATTCGCTTTTTGTACGCCGTTACGCTTTTTGATTATCGATTTCATTCTTTTGTTAATTTATTAGTTTCTCGAGCGAAGCACAACAAAATATGGGTGGCATTGGCATGCAAAATAATTTATGAAGCTCAAGCGCGGCAAGTACGCACACACATACTCATACAAACATCCATATGTGGATGCCGTGCAAGTCTAAGAAAATGTATTGAAAAGCAAAGAGCTGAAAGAACGAGGTGAATGAATATGCAGAAAGCCGTGAAGTGGAAAGTAATTGAAGGGCTTTCTTGAGCGTTTTGCTAACAAACGAGAATAACAGTAATAAATACCTTTTATTTATTTATTTATTATTTTCTTTTTTTCTCCGCATACAATCCACGATCACAACACGAGTACTGATCATAAGGCGCATTAGTTCTAATGGCAGCAAAAGAACGGAAGCGTTGAGCAATAAATTGCAATAGCGGTGCTATAAAAATGATTCTACTTACATATAAGTATCTAGGTACATATATAGGTGATTTAATTCGAAAAAGCAATCTAAAATAGATATCTAAATGTGTTCATATGAGTAGTTAAATCTTCCAGCTGAGTGCAGAAATTTTCCAAGGCTATTTTAGTGTTCTTTCCAACAAACATAGACTCAATTTGTAGTTTGGATCATCAAGCCGAGGCTCTATTTAGTTATTTGATTCGAGTACAAGTTTATAAATATACTCTAACGAAACATTACCTCTATAACGGGATTCTTTAAAATCAAAAATAATCAATAGTCGGAATATATAAGCTAATGACCAAGGTTACCAAAAATTCATATCTCACAAACACATCGATTAAACCAATAAATACGAGTATAGTTGGAGAATCATCACATTCCTCCGATTTCCAACACAGTTAATCAAACCCCAAAACGATTGCGTTCAAACATGTCTATCTTAAGAAGTAACATTAAAACTGTGAGCTCATTTGGATGCCATAAAGTAATACGAAACTAACAAACAAGCTCTCTTTCCTTCCTTCATTCTAGGACGCCGTGATACAATATTCCAACCGATATCTCTTTCAAACCGCCGAACAACCCGAATTTGAGCTTATCCAAAGACACACTGTATGATTCTCATTAGGATAGTTAGCCATGTGGTCTTTCGTTAGAGTTTTGAGCTCCAAATGTGCTTACTTAAAGAGACATTTGTCTCTAGACCAATTACCAATTTAATTTTATAAATTGGTTCGAAGTCCACATCGTCTAAGAGGAGGCCGCATAGTCATAAAAACTTCCAATCTCTTTCTGACATCTTTGGTGAACTTAATTTCTACAGCCCATCAGTTTTACAATTAATTGATTTCAACGAGATGTTAAGTAAGAGTTAGGTAAGGACAAAATGAAAATCAAATATGCCATAAATAGTTTTGCACCATTTAAAGCGGCAGGTCCTGACGGGATTATGCCCATAATGCTGCAAAAACTGGTAGAACCAATGGTTCTAAGGCTTGAAAATATATACAAAGCGAGCATTCAACTATCTTACATCCCAAGAAGTTGGAAAAGGAGCAAAGTTGTGTTCCTTCCGAAACCAGGCAGAAGAACACACGAGAATGCCAAGGATTTTAGACCTATAAGCCTTACCTCATTTATGCTGAAGGTACTAGAAAGGCTAATAGATCTACACGTAAGAACAATAATGGCGGGGAAGTTATCGAAGTCCCAACATGCGTACACAAAGGGCCGATCAACCGAAACCGCCCTGCACGAGGTGATAAGTGTGATTGAAAAATCACTACACCACAAACAATACACCATGGCTGCTTTTCTAGACATAGAGGGCGCCTTCAATAACATAGAAGTAAATACGATAATTAATTCTCTGGCGCATGGGGGCATAGATGACACTATGTGCAGATGGATACTATCGATGCTCGAGAATAGGAAGATTATAGCTTCAAACGGCGCTGCAACACAAACAAGTTCTGTGAGTATAGGGGGATGCCTCAAGGGGGGGTCCTCTCTCCGCTTCTATGGGTTGTAGCGCTGAACGAAATACTCCTCCAACTAAACGGTGGAGGAGTGAAAGCAGTAGCGTATGCAGACGATATAGTGTTGTTGGTATCAGGCTTGTTTCCTTCAACAGTCAGCGAGATTATGGAAAGAGAACTTCGTAGGTTAAACCTATGGGCTAAAAGCAATGGTCTAGGAGTTAACCCGAACAAAACAGAACTAATGCTATTCACAGGCAGAACCAAAATACCTCAGTTTCAACTTCCGGTACTAAACGGCACAACACTCACCCTATCCCCAACAGCCAAATACTTGGGGGTGGTGATTGACACCAAACTGTCCTGGAAAATAAACATAGAAAAAAGAATAAACAAAGCATACATGGCCTACTATACTTGTAAGAAAATCGTCAACAAGAATTGGGGCCTCAAACCAAGTATAATCATGTGGATGTACACGGCGGTCATAAGACCCATTCTTACATATGGAGCTCTGGTATGGTGGCCAGCGCTAAACAAACATGGGCATATACGTCTACCGAACTCGGCTAGCATCTTCCAAGCAGAAGTACTAGGCATAGAAAAAGCCTGCGAAGTTCTATTAGAAAACCACGGGAATATACATAAAGCAACTATATTTACGGATAGCCAGGCGACCCTCCTGGCACTGTCTTCACCCATGACAAATTCCAGTATAGTTCAAAACTGCAAGAGAGCACTAAGCTCAATAAAAGACAAGCTCCAACTAAACTTGATCTGGGTTCCCGGCCACAGGAACATTTTCGGTAACGAAAAAGCAGATGAGTTGGCAAAGGCGGGAGCTTTCCTCAACGAAACCGAGGCGGTGCTAATACCAAGCCCGCTAGGATCGATCAAAGGGGAGATCAATAGACAATTTCAACAAGTTGCAAATAACAGATGGAAAAACATTACAAAATGCGTCAAAGCTAAACAATTATAACCAACATATGACAGGAAAAGAACCAACGACTTATTAAATAGGTCAAGAAGAAGTATTTACAGAATAACAGCTACCACAACGGGGCACTGGCCATTTGGAGAACATGCGTCCAAAATGGGTATGCCCCACAACGACATCTGCCGTGGCTGCGGAGTAGCAGGGAACAAGGAAACAATCTTCCACTTTCTCTGCGAATGCCCAGCTCTAGCACAGATCCGACACAAAGCACTCGGAATCCACCAAGCACCAAATCTTGAATGGATTTCCACCAAAAGCATATCGGACATAAGTAGTTTCATTGAAATCTCAAAATGGTTTGAGAGAGTAGGTGAAACGTAATAGCAGACACAGGAGGTTTCTACGAACACATCAGTGCTAATTGAGCCCGATAGGGCTGCACTCCTACCTACCTACCTACCTAGGTAAGGTCCTCATTTTGAATAATTTGATCTCTGCTAAAGATATGGAATTCCCTTTTCTGTTAAAGTAAATGATTTCATATCCAAGAGAAATAACTCCCTAAAAGTGCTTGTCAGCTTAGGCAAAAAAATAGTAAGATAATTATAGTTTAATATAAATTACGCGCGAAACCCCATTTTTTTTCTAGGTTAGTATGATTGTCAGTGACATCTGTGCCAAATGTCACACAAAAATAATAATTAGTGTTAGGGATAAGCTTGTCTTTCTGAAGTACATAAAGTGCTTTCGGCGATTTTTACGCTGAGTGAAATTATTCAAAAAGAAATTCCACTAAAAAAAACACGTCAAACCAAGTCAAAAATTAGGGTTATGTTTACATTATCCTCGATTATCGAGGTGTGGTGCACTCCGAACTCCTTCCGACTGGTCGAACTGTCAACAAGAAATATATTTCAGTGTTATACATACGTCGTTTGTGCTAAGCTATTCGTATTCGCTATTTGCATCACAACTTCGAAGTCTATAATTAGATCTTAAAGAATACGCCTCGATATTTGACTTTCATTAAGAACTACTTCAACTTGGAAGATCATTTTGCGCCATTTTATTTTAACTTTTATGCTCTACCATATATTCTTATTTAGGAAAATAATTGATGGATACCGGATGTTTTAAAGGATGACCCGATATTAAATCCAGTATTCGAAATTTCCGGGTCACCCTTTATAAAGTATTTCCAAAAGATGATGGTGATTTTTCTCGAGTTTCGCTCTTTCTACTTTGCTGTTTTGTATTTTATATGCTTGAGTAACTATTTAAGTATTCGACCGAGCACTTCTAAGCACATACGAACATATGTATGTATATGAATGTCTGTCCATGATTAGCTGGTGTGCTCTTCTAACGTTTAACTAGCTCCGAGTAAGCCTCCTCCTCAATGAAATAGTAATTTAAACAGCTCATCAAAAGGTCAACTGTTGATTGCCACAACTGAATGCCCACTGAGCGCACGAGCTGTAGCCACAACAGATTTATCTACACTTTTAACTAGTAAAGTGCGCCACAAACAACAACAACAACAATTTTGTTGAGATCACGTCAAAGGCCGCTTAAGAACATGCTGCGAAATAATTCGATTAATCATTACAAAATACTTCCGAAGCTCATGTGTTATACTCGTAGTTATAGTTATTATTGCGAGTATATTTTCAATTTTAAACAACAACAATAACTAGCCAATAACAACAACTCGCATATGCCACACACGTTGCGCGCTTACGTGTTGATTGGCAAATACACCTCAAAGTAAATGAAACCGAAAATCTTAATTAATAATTTCACTGTGAGGTGGCGAGTTTGAAGGAGGCGGTTGTGCAGGCGCACACGGTAGGCCGATCATCATCACCCATGCGAAAAAGTGTGTTTCAAATTGGCTTGGCCGGGGTATCAGATTATTTGCCATGGCTCGTTGGTTGTTGGTCGGTTTGCTTGGCTCATAATGCCACATAACGGCAAATGGGCTAAACAAATTTCGCCTCATGGCATCGGAATAAGTTTTAATTAATTTTTTCATTAATTTTGCAGTTGATTACTGAATTGCTTTATTATAAACGAGCGCTGCTTAAAACAGCTACTTCGTCATGTATCAAAAAAAAAAAAAAAAGTATATGTATATACATATTTATATTGTATATATAGTATATGCATGCATGTGCCACAATTTTTCGCTGATCTTGAATCCACTCCAAATCTGTTAAGCTGAGACAATAAACACAGACAGCGGGTTAATCAAAATAAAAAAAAAAAAAAAATTGCAAACTGTTTTGTGTTTATTTAATTAACATGCGAGACGGTAAAATTGCATTTTGGAGACTCGACAATTTATGAATTATATTTATGTGAATTTTTGATTTCATTTAATGCGACAGCATGACTCAGCGGTGATTTCATTGCATTAACTTTAGTTATTTAATTGAGCGAAATGGGATTGTGATGGCAATAAAATGATCTGCAACAATTTGCACTGAGGTTTGCTGATTCACAAATGGATATACATATTTATTCGACAAAATTAAATAAAGAACAAGTAAGGAAGGGCTAAGTTCGGGTGTCACCGAACATTTTATACTCTCGCATGATAAAGTGATAATCGAGATTTCATTATCCGTCATTTACATATTTTTTTATTTTGCTGTAAAATTAATTAGATTAGATCAATTTGTGCACTTTGAATATTGAATTGTATTTTCATTTACATGTACATATGTATTATACAGAGAAGGCATCAGACGGAATTCAAAATAGCCTTATATTGGAAGAAGGCGTGGTTGTGAACCGTTTTCACCCACATGTCATTAGGGCGTTAAGAAAATATTATATACCGATTTCATTGAAATCGGTCGAGTAGTTCCTGAGATACGGTTTTTCAATTTTTAAAAGAAGTCTGGGTGCAGCTTCCTTCTGCCATTTCTTCCGTAAAATTTAGTGTTTCTGACGTTTTTTGTTAGTCGGTTAACGCACTTTTAGTGATTTTCAACATAACCTATGTATGGGAGGTGGGCGTGGTTACTATCCGATTTCTTCCATTTTGAACTGTATATGGAAATGCCTGGAGGAAACGACTCTATAGAGTTTGGTTGACATAGCTATAGTAGTTTCCGAGATATGTACAAAAAACTTAGTAGGGGACGGGGCCACGCCCACTTTTCCAAAAAAATTACGTCCAAATATGCTCCTCCCTAATGCGATCCTTTTGCCAAATTTCACTTTAATATCTTTATTTATTGCTTAGTTATGACACTTTATAGGTTTTCGGTTTTCGCCATTTTGTGAGCGTGGCAGTGGGCCGATTTTGCCCATCTTCGAACTTGACCTTCTTATGGAGCCAAGAAATACGTGTACCAAGTTTCATCATGATATCTCAATTTTTACTCAAGTTACTGCTTGCACGGACGGACGGACAGACAGACATCAGCATTTCAACTCTACTCGTCACCCTGATCACTTTGGTATATATAACCCTATATCTGACACTTTTAGTTTTAGAACTTACAAACAACCGTTATGTGAACAAAACTATAATACTCTCCTTAGCAAATTTGTTGCGAGAGTATAATAAAACAATAAGAATATGCTGCAAAAATAATCAAAAGCAATTTTGAATATTAAATGTGAAACTTAAGTGGAACAAAAAGTTTTAATAACCAAGATGTGAAACAATTCAATTAAAACGTCTCCGTCCAGACACATAGAAGACGGTACTAAAATTTAAACCATATGATTTTTAGTTATCCCTAACCTTCAAAAAGCTCATGTATAAATTTGACAGCTCGTATTATCATTACTTTGTGAATTATGTCATTTTGAGTGAAGCAACTTTTGTTATTGTGAAAAAATGGTTAAAAAGGAATTTTGTGTGTTGATAAAATATTGAGTTTTGAATGGAAAAAAATACATTTGAAGCTAAAACTTTACTTGGTGACAAGTTTCCGGACACTGTCACCGAAAAATCAACCGTCAAAGATTGGTATGCTAAATTTAGATGTGATGAGATGATCAGCGAAGAGACGATGAGACGCCCGAAAGAGGTTATTACCGACGAAAACATCAAAAAAGTCCACAAAATAATTTTGGAAGACCGTAAAATTACATTGCTCGAGACATGCTAAAGATGGCCTTAAGGCTTTAGCGAGTTAAAATTAATAACAATGAGTCGACTAACAGCTAAAAACAAGAAAAAACGTTAACTTCGGTTGCACCGAAGCTAAATACCCTTCACAGGTGCATTTCTGTTAGTAACTATGCTTCCAGTTTGTATGGAAGCTATATGCTATAGTAACCCGTTCTGAACAAGTTTTTTAGAGATTACATTGTTGCCTTAGAAAATAATATATACCAAATTTCGTGAATATATCTTGTCAAATGTGAAAGTTTTCCATACAAGAACTTGATTCCGATCGTTCAGTTTGTATGTCAGCTATATGCTATAGTTAACCGATCAGAACAACTTTCTCGGATATTACATTTTTGCCCTAGAGAATATTCTATACCAAATTTGATGAATATACATTGTCAAATGAGAAAGTTTTCCATTTGAGAACTTGATTCCGATCGTTCAGTTTATATGGCAGCTATATGTTATAGTGGTCAGATATCGGCCGTTCCGACAAATGAGCAGCTTCTTGAAGAGAAAATGACGTTTGCAAAATTTCAAAAGGATATCTTAAAAACTGAGGGACTAGTTCGTATATATACAGACAGACGGACAGACAGACGGACATGGCTAAATCGACTCAGCTCAACATACTGATCATTTATATATATACTTTATAGGGTCTCCGACGCTTCCTTCTGGGTGTTACAAACATCGTGACAAACTTAATATACCCTGTTCAGGGTATAAAAACACCTGTATAGTCTATTGTACCACGAGTTGTTTGTTATAATTGTTTTTGTGTTACAGTTAGCTACAAGCTAAGTAAATAATAGATAATAAATAAATAAAAATAGTGGAATCGTTTTTTCCTAACAAATAAATGTATTGAAAAGCTTTATGGCATATACGAGTATGTATCTATATTGCAGACTTCAACTCACCTACTAGATAGGTAATTGATTTAGTACCTGTAGCCCATACTCTTACCTATATATATTCATAGCTATGGCATGTGTCACTCACACAACATGTTGTCAACAAATAAAAATATTTCATAAATTCTCTATTGATAAGGAACGCAAAAAATGACAATGAGTTTGAAAGAAAATCGAAATGAGTTCATGTTTTGTTGTAAGTTTTTTAGCAGGCATGATAAGGATTCCAACAAGTGACAAGCGCAATTCATTAGTAGCGGTGATGGGGTAAATAGAAATGTATATGTACGTTATATGTAGGACAAACTAAATAAATATTACCACTGCAAACAAAGCACTGAGTCGCAGAAAGCAATTTTATATGGTTCAAGTGAAAAATCCCTTGGTTCATGGGGATTTATTGATATCATTCTTAACTATATTGACTAAATATAACATGCACATTTTCAAGTGATTGCAATGACTACGAATAACTTTTGAAGTTTTGTTTAGTTAACGTGAAACACTTAATAATTGTATCACTAAATATTTATCGATAACATAAGATCAGTTATCGATGCTTTTTCGACGGTTGTCGCTATTGTATATTCTCCCGCCTCTTTGGCTTTATTACTATATTTTGAAAAATTCCTTAAGATCAGCAGATGTCTCCTTAAACTCATAAGCTGCTGAAAATTTGAAGTAAATCCTCTTTTCTACAATATTTTTATAAAAAAGGATAGATACATTTTCTTAACTTAGAATACGGATATACATATTCTGAAGTTAGTTAAAAATGTCGCATCAGCGACCATTCTAAGTTGCTCAGAAACAACTTTGATGCCTTGCATTTGCTCTCTCCAGTAAAAAAATATCACAAACCACTTGAGCTCAGAGCCTTATAAAAAGGCGAGAGAATCCTGTAAAATAACGCTCATAACATAGATTTACAGTCTATCGCCTAAACTTCAGCCATTTAATCGCGACAATGACTATTCTCAACAAACCATAAAGATATTGGAACCTTACATTTTATCTTCGGAGCCTGAGCAGGAATAGTTGGAACATCACTTAGAATTTTAGTTCGAGCTGAACTAGGGCATCCCGGAGCACTAATTGGAGATGATCAAATTTACAGTCCACGTCCTTCCATAGTAAAACAATTTTTTTGACAAAATTTTTTTTTTATTAACATATGTAGTTCCCTTAAAGAGTGATACACTATTTATAGCGACCCTCCAACTTTTTGATACCATTTCTGTGGTACGATTTGTTCTTTGCTTCAAAATAGGTCTTAGATCACCTCTTCATTCGGCGAAAGTTTTTTCCCAGTGAGCATTCTTTTGAGATCTGAGAACAGGAAATAGTCGATGGAGGCTAGTTTTGTATGGCAGACATATGCTATAAGTGGTGCGATATCGGCGGTTCCGACAAATGAGCATCTTGTTAAGCAGAAGAGAGTGTAGGAAAAATTTCAGTCGATATCACAAAAACGGATGGACTAATTTGCACATATAGAGACAGGCGGACATACAGAAGAGCGGACAGACAGACAGGCATGGCTAAATGGACTGTCTTAAATTACTATGCCAAATACGAGCACGATCTGCCAATCAGTTTGTTTACAAGAGCTGCTTAAGTCGGTACACACTCAGCGTTGCGATTTTTACAATGGATAAAAATATCGAACAAAGAATTTGTCTCAGATTTTGTACTTCTAACCAATTTTCGTATGCAGAATCGTTGCGAATGTTGGAAAAGTCTTATGGTGATTCAGTTTTAATAAAACCATAGCTCTACTAGTGGTACAAAGCCTTGGAAGAGGGTCGAGAGATCGTTGAAGACATGCCTCGTTCTGGACGACCTCAACCTCTTCAACTGATGAAAATATTAAAAAAGGGAAGGATGTGGTGCTTGAAAATCATCCGGAATGTATTAGAGAGATCACAAGAGAGATCGACGTTTCTCGCGAGTCCGTTCGAATGATTTTGGTGGATATTTTGGGTATGAAACGTAATCTTGCTCGTCTTATCCGGATAAAGATGAATTTTTTTCAAAAAGAGTATGATTGTGACCGAATTAAATGCCAAAAACGCAATGAATACTATCGATCAATCACCGTATTCACCAGGTTTGGCTCAGTGCGATTTTTTCTTGTTCCCCACATTGAAACTGCCGCTCCGTGGAACCCATTTTCAGTCGGTCGAGGAGATGACACAAAATTCACTGAAGAAGCTGAAGGCCATCCCAAAAAGTGCATAGGAAAAGTATTTATCATTGACATAAGTGTACTTAATCGGGTAGGTAGAGATTACTTTGAAGGCGACAAAATATTTATTGATGAATAATTAAATATTTAGTGTTTTTACAATTTCTAGATACTTTTTTGTCACAATGTGTATATGTATATGGTACTCCATCAATTTATCTTTCTGCTGATGAGAAATTTTTAATATTCCTCTTCATGTTATAATTACACGTTATTTCAATAGTACTTCAAAAAAATACCTCGTAATGTTTTAGTAAAAGGATTATCTTATCATGAGCATTAAGCACACTTTATCTCTTCACTTACTTTTGATTAGTAATTCGAAAAGTCATTTACTACTAATAGTTATTATATTCATTACAAATTCGTAATTTAACAAGCAATACAAGTATAATATAATCTAATACTGCTTGATCCTCCTTTATATTGCCCCAACTTGAAGGCGTGAACTCTACTTATGAATCACATACCTCTTTTAGTTAACTTAACTATAAAACTTATAGCTCCTAAATACAAGCTTTTTTGCTCACCTCTGAGGCATGAAACTTTATTTCCAACTATTTACCGTTTTTATTAGCTTGTAATGACATTCGTAATCCACTAAATGAATGAGGTTTTCTAATAAAAACGCTAATCTATCATTTTTACTTAAAGCAAGTGTCCATAAAGTATTACTCATTCATTTAATAGAGTCATATTATACACAAAATAACGAATATACATAAATAAGATAGTTAATGTGGCTATTGAAAGGAGTAATTAATAACACAATTACATGAAATGCAAAGCGTACAAAGAGAAAACGATTTCCCTCAATTAATAGCGTTATGCGAAAGCTCATAATTGCTGATCATGACTTGCATATGAGCATATTACATATGCACATAAATACGTTTAAATATATTATATACATAAGCACATCCCGATACATGTCTTGCGGCGAGTACGAGTATATTGTCGATTTTATTGGCAATACCGCTTTCAATAAATAATTATAATAAAATGCCTTTTAAGCGCATACTCGCACGGACATACATTTCTGCACATTCATATGTATGTATATATCGTATGTATATGTCGTATTATATAAATGTATGTATGTATATTATGTGCATGCCTTTATAAGTGTTTCTGTCAAAAACCATTTCTAAGGAATGCTGTACGCCAAATTCCGCCAGTCTGCTGCACCGCCACTGGTGCTGTCCACTGCAGCACTGCAGCGAGTACTGGTCAAACCAGGTCGTTGGTTTCGTTTTAAACTTACTCACGTACTTGTTACACATATCTATATGTACTGCAATTCAAATGGGTGTATATTTATGTATTACGGGGCGTGTGAGCCCTGCAGGTAAAATCTGCACATTACATTTGCAATACCGTTCAATTGGTGGGAAAATCTCAAAGCAATTTTTGGGTAATAATATAAGTATCTCAAAGTTTATAATAATATTCTCTTAATTCGTTGGGGTTCATTTAAAGTATGGAATCGTTAACTTGCTATAACCGGGAAAAAGACGACACGTACTTTCCCTAAGAGTTAATTTTAAATCGAAATCTCTAATAGTTTCTGAGTTACATCCTCCTGAAGTGTAGGCACTCAATTCTATCTACTCCATCAGTTTATCTTTAAGCGCGTTTTTCTCGAAACTAAATATTTCAAGTTTACAGGAAACAAATGATTCATTCAATATCAAACTTTTTCTTCGAGTTCTGGTATGGAGAACTCTCCATTTTTGTCCTGAAAATTTGGCAGGCCAAAAATTACAAAAATTGTGAATTCTTCCAAATCATTTAGAGTTACGCAGCCCTATTGAAATTTATTTTACAAAATTATAACAAGTCCCCAATAAATGGGAAAATGACCAGAATTTCCACTAATTCTTTTTCTCGCGTGCAGCTTCTAAGGCCATTTGCCTTTGCAAAAGTATTAACAAGGAAAAGGAAGACAACATTGGACCAATACATTGACATATGTCTCAAACAGTATCAGAAGCTTAAAGCTAAGAACATCTTATATTTTTTTGGAAAAATATTTTATGATCTTTATTAAATGAGAAGGAAAAAAATTACAGGTTTTCCATAGAGTAGAAACCAGAAATATTCCAAATATCGCTGCCGTTGAATTTATCTTCACTATGTACAACAACTTTGTAGGAGGGGCAGATGTTCCATTTGCCTGATCATGAAGAAAAACAACCAAGCGGCGAAAAACTGATATGAAGCATGCATAAGCTCCTTTGTAAAATATATGTAGTCGGACGAGAGCACGCCCAACTAATGGAATTTAGGTGTGCTCTGCCCAATCCACAAAAAGTGTGAACCTACAATCTGCGCCAACTGCGGTGGAATAAGCCTTCTCAACATCGTATAGAGCGTACTGTATGAAAGACAGAAGCCCACCGACAAAAAACTAATTGGACTTTATCAATGTAACTTTAGACCTGGAAAATCTACAATCGACCAGTTTTTGCACCATGGTCCCAATCTTGGAAAGGAACCGTGAAAAGAAGATCGATACACTACATCTATTCGTCGATTTTAAAACCTTTAACAACACGTAGAGGACTATATGCCACTGTGTCTGAACTTGATATTCCTGCAAAGCTGATAAGGCTGTGTTAACTGATCTTAAGCAACACCAAAAGTTCCGTCAAAATCGGAAAGGACTTCGTCGAGGCGTTGATACCAATCAAGGTTTCAGGCAAGGCGACTCCTTATCGTACGACTTCTTCAACCCACTTCTAGAGAAAATAATACGCGCTGCAGAGCTAAATAAAGAAGGTAAAATCAAGGTAGAGTGTACAACTGCTGTCGTACCCTATGATACTGATATCACTGACCTCAACCACTGCCACCTTAGTTCTGCTTTCTAAACACTGGATAAAGAAGGGAAGCGTATGGGTCTGGTTGTGAACGAGAACAAAACGAAATATCTTCTGGCATCAAACAAACAGTTGTCGCATTCGCTAGGTGCTACTTCGGACTTAGTACGCAGTTGAGAGTTTAAGTCCTCTCTCGACGAACAAGGACCAAATTCTACAAGTTACTCATCATCTCAGTGCTACCTCTGCACCATAGGCATGAACGATAACAACTTCTGATAAGTCGGCGTTATGAGTTTTCGAACGAAATGTTCTGTGAAAGATTTATGGTCTTTGCGCATTGGCAACTGCGAATATCACATTCGATGGAACTGTATGAGTTATACGATGACGTTGACATAGTTCATTGAATTAAAAGAAGGCTAGGTCATGTCGTCTATATGGGTGAAAAAACTCCAGCTCTGAAAGTATTCGACGCAGCAGCCGCCGGCGGAAGTAGAGGAAGAGGAAGATTTCCACTTCATTTCACAGAGCAGGTGGATACCATTCATTCTCCACCTGCTCTGTGAAATGAAGTGGGTCGAAATATAATGGGTCTATTTATATTAGAATCCATTTCCATAAGAAAATAAGAAGGAAAATATCCAAAGAAATATATTTACTCGTGGAAAAAGTTTACATATATTATTTATTACACTCCTGTTCGAAAAATGATTTTCTATAGAATCGCATTTAGATTCATATAATGAAATGAAATTAAATGACCCCCTTTACCCCTTTCATGCCCTTTTCGAAGTTAATTTTTTTTTTTTAATTTTAAAAGGAACTTCAGAAGTGTACACACAACTTCCCTTGTAAATTTTCTCAAATTTCAATAATCCATAGATGTATGTTTGTATATCCTGCGATTCCCTACAGGGTGTGCATGTATGTATATATGTCAAATTTTCCGCGAATAATTAAAGTATTACCAGTTTACATACACAAGTCCACATGTAATTGCAATGAAATCAAAAAATTCAGGCAAAAAAACGAAATAACAATCTAGCCAAGCACACCAGTATATTGGTGAGTTGGTGCGACGAAACCAGTTAAAAACCTACAAAGCCACCGAACGAGATCGAAATCGACTGACGATCAATATGCGCGCACTTCAAACTTGTTTCGCTTTTATTATTGTTATTGTAGGTATTTAACTTCATTTTGTTGTTGGCTATTTATTTTTGCTGTTATTAGCAAAAGCAAACACGCCAGCAAAATTAATTGCAAATTAAAAGAATTTTTGTGAAAAATTCAAACAAAAGGCCAAGCATGCAACAGACAAAGTCAACGGCAATAATTACAATTATAATAACAATAACAACAGAAATATAACCGACAATAAACAAAAAATAAAAGTAGAAAAAATATGAAATTAGCGATCAAAACTCTTTTTTGCTGTTTATTTGCACAGCGGAAAAATATTCACAGCACAACACACACACACATAACATATACACTACTATAAGCTCGTGGCGGGCATGGGGGGTCGGCAAGCGGCACTTGAATATTTCAAGGCTACGAAGTTGTTGCGCACCTGAGAGTTGTTATTGTTTTTGTTTTGGAATTTCAAAAGTCGCAAATAAAAATATATATACATATCTATCGTGAGCAACTAGCATTAAAACTGATAGAATAAATACACAAGCACACACACATTAAGAAATAAATATTTTAAGTTGACAAGTTTAACTGACCAACATCAAATGGAATAAAATCATAGTAAATTGCATTTATACTCAATGCGTCACATACGAAGTATGCACAAGTACATTAGGAGTATATTAGGGTGGTACTTAGTGAATGAAATTATCGGTGATTTTCAAATCAGTTTTGCTATGGTTAAAATGTCTCATTTCAATTTTACTTTCATTTGAAGATGTGTAAAGGGTCTCTATGGAGGACCCTGTGACATCAGTATAACCCATATTCGGCGCCCTTCGCAGCAACTCGGACTGACGTAGGGAACGACTTGGCGCATTTTACGTCGAGATCTTAAATTGAAAGCGTACAAAATACAGCTTGTGCAAGAACTGAAGCCGCTTGACCTTCCCAAGCGACATCGCTTCGCTCTATGGGCTCTTGAAAAGTTCCAAGAAGATCCAACGTTTTCGAGCCAAATTTAATTCAGCGATGAGACCTATTTCTGGCGCAATGGATATGTAAACAACCGAATTTGACGCATTTGGGACGAAGAACAACCTGAAGAGAACTTTTCATCCAGAAAACCAACAAATAAAATATCTTGCGTGTCATTCACCACTTACCGGTCGAAATGCTCGAACGAGTAATCGAAATAGAACTCAACGGATAGACCATTTGAGAATTAGCCACGATTAACATTTGAAAGAGATAATTTTCAAAAAATGGGTGCCAAAGAATGTTCTTTCGAATGATAAAAAATATTCTTCATTAAATTTGAAGTTTCTGTGTTTTTCTTTAGAAATTAGGGAACCTCGAAATAGATCACTCTTTATATAACAGGGCTGTAGAGAGTCTCTTGAGCACGGAGAGCGCAAAGAATGTGGGCCCCTGATTCATCAATTGTTGGCGAAAAAATATGCAACAAATTGTGTCAGTGCACCGGGAAGGACGCCGATCTCCGAATCTTCCCCGCTCTCTTGTTCACTGCATGTATTTAAACAACTACTTCCCGAAATTTAAGAACTACTGTTCTATTCAAACTTACATATTCATATAAGACACATACAAGTACTGTGGGCGTAAAGTAATAGCAGACAAAGGTTAAGTAGATAAATTGATCGTGTTAAAATTACATATATGTGTCATATATATAGTATGTCTACAACGACAAGTCATTATTAAAGCATTGTTTCTGGCAAGTAATATAATTACGAGTTGAACTTCACTTAGGTCAGTTTGGAGCTGAGCACCAGAGCTACATATAATATATAAATACATATCTACTAAAAGACTGCTTTATGCACAGCTTTATCATACTCTGTAAAAAGTGTTTGGGAATGCGATTTATGCCTTTGCTTCTGTTGCAGCTCAGTTGTTGTTAAGCTTAGTTTAAATAGAATTTTTCAATTAATAAATTGGAGAGAATGCTGAGACAAATATACTTCAGCATATAAATAAGCAAATAGAGGCTAATTTAAGACAATTCAGACATTGTTTATCCTATCAAGTAAATATATTTTTCCTATATTATTTTATTATAATTTTTTTTTTTTAAGTTAACTTTTCCTATAAGATTAAACTTTGTTAAATGTACCTGTACCACTTATATAGTACGAGTCCATTTAGAGGGAACAAAAAACAAAAAACGAAAAAATCTCATATGCGGGAAATGTTCCAGGGATCTCTCTGAAAAACTTTCCCTAAGAGATTATGTGTCTAAAATCGAGTGAGCGATTTTTGGGCGAAGTTTTTATGGATCATACAAATTTGTTCATCAGTTTTTGAGATATCCCAATGATATTCAAAAGATGGTTGATTTTTCGTAATTAAAATCGGACAACTATATTACATACAACCGATTACTCTCATACAACTGATAATTATTCATTTTAAAATGCACGGTTTATCACTATTTATGGAATTAATGGTTGCCAAATATTTTCAAAACTAATTTTTATTTATTTTTGAGACCAATTTTCTTCTAAGCCAACACTTCGGAAGAACTTTTAGATCTTTTTTCTTTCAATTCCTATTATTTGACCACACATATGTATGCAAATCCAATAAAGGTTTTTCATCAATCATTAATATCTATTGAATGTACACATACATACATACAAATAAGTCATCCGTTTAATACCTTTTAGACATTTTAATAAGGCTTAGTCAATATTTGGAGTATTTTACGGCAACCAACTGTTATATTTTTGTCCGAAAAAGTTCAGCAAGCATAACTAAAAAATGTACGAATATTTATTTATCATTTGATTTATCTAGTATATATGTAATGTATGTATGTATATGTGTACATATTTGGATAAATATGCAAGCGTTTTTCGCTTAAGCCTTTTAAATTGTATGGCAAGCCATTAAATTATGCAAATAAAAGCAGTGTTTGCAATAAATATAGCAACTAGTATAATTGTTAACTGCTTATTTGAAGAAAGCGGTAGTTAGCATATTGAAATTAAGAGGTATAGCTAGTGTGATCGCCTAAAAAAGCTGACTTGGCGGTTTTTTATAAAGAAAACTACTACAGGAAATTTTTTAAATATTATATGAAAATAAAAATAAAAAAAATTCAAGAAAATTAAATTTATTTTTTTACGAATTTTCGTTATTTTCAAATTTGTTAAAAAAAATAATTGAAAATAAATGAATAAAACATATTATAAATTTCTAATATATTAGAAAGATTAAAAATATCGTCGTTTTTATTAAACAGTTAAATTATTTTTGACCCGCCAAAATGTTATTGGTTCATTTTTCAGACAATCGAAAAAGTGGAAAGCCATTGTATGCAGAAAAATCTATAAAATAAAAAGAAAAATCAAGGAAAGTATGATTTCAATGCAGTTTTAAAAAACTGTAGTTTTAAGGGGCTATACCAGTATGACACTTTCAAAATATTTTTTTTTTTTTGCTTTTTCGATAGTTTATATTTCCAAAAATATTCTGTGTAATCGGCAAGGTCTTATCTTGTATAGTTTTTGGATGGCAGCGTTCCAAAGAGCGACCGCTCGGAGGTACAAACTTATATGAGTGAAACTTTAAACGCGTTTTTCTCGAAACAACTTTTTTCAAAATTGCTGACATCATAACTCAACGAGAATATAACTGATCGACTTCAAATTAAAACTGAGTATTGTTGAACACATTTACCATACAATGACCTACGATCTATTTGATTGGTTGAAAATTGTCAATTTGGCAAAACGGCAATTTTTTACCTAAAAAAACGACTTTTTTTTCAAAATTACGCCATTTTGTTAATTTTTAACATTTTTCAAATTTTTCATTGTATAGGAAATATCTCTAAGTTAAATAAACTTTTTGAATTATTTGTTTCAGCTTCTCGTTCGGCCGGAATCGTGCCAGCAGTTAGGGCACTTTTTTTGGCACCTCCGAAGACAGCATATAACTCCGTTACTTTTCAACATTTTTGTAAAATAAAAATGTTAAAATAAAGCTGAAAATTTACCTTATTACGTTCAAAGAAGTTCGAACTATACAATAGAGTACTTTCTTTAAAAAAAATTCTCGAAAATCGCCTAATTTTTCATGCTTTACATTGGTATAGCCTTAAAGATAAGCTGATGCTAGTAGACCGAACTTTAAAAAACCGTAACCAGGATTGCAAATAATGCATTAAAAATAGTTTTAACATTTAAATTAATTTTTTATTTTGTAAACCCAAATATTAAAAAACATCGAATTATTAATACCAACACGGGGATTAAAAAATTAAAATTTTATTAAGGGATCGTCTCAGTGTGACTCTCCGAAAAATCACAAATTTTCACGATTTTTTTTTATGTTGAAATGAACTAATCAGTTCGGTTTTTTTTATAAATAAATTACGAATGCAAAATAGATTTTTTATATTTATTTATTGGGAGTATAATAGTTAAAAAGTTAATTGTTGAAATGACACGTAAAAAAATCCAGTACGATGTCCACGATTGCGGTCGCAATTTTGGTCTAAACCAAAAATTTCAAAAAGATTATTACGGGCCATATAAAATTTTAAATTTAAAAAGTCAATAAAGGTCTAACATTTATTTAAACGGTTGTTTTATGAAATTTATTTATGGAAAACAATTTCGGACAAATGACCACCACGGCTGAGCTTACTGTAGCTTATCCGATACACCCAATTTTGGAGTACTTTCTCGATGGTTTCAGGCCTTATGGCAGCTACAGCAGCTTGAATCTCGTACTTTATATCTTAACTTGTTTCTGGATGGTTGGCGTAACATTTATCTTTAACAGCTCCCCACAGAAAATAGTCCAACGGAGTTAAATCGCAGCTTCTGGGAGGCAAATTCACATCACCTCTTTTGCTGATTATGCGATTTTCGAAGATAGGGCGTAAAAGATTAAGTGTAGCGTTTGCTGTATGGCACGTAGCGCCGTCCTGCTAGAACCAAATGTTTTCCAAGTCTTCCTCTTCAATTTGCTTGAAGAATAAGTCGGTTAACATTGCGCGATATCGCCCACCATTGATGGTTAGGGCGGTTCCTTCTTCATTTTCGAAGAAAAATGGGCCGATGATTCCACCAGACCCAAATCCGCACCATACAGTGATTCGTGCTGGGTGCATTGGCTTCTCGCTGATTACGTGCGGGTTTTCTGTGCCCCAAATGCGACAATTCTGCTTGTTAACGTAACCATTGAGGTGGAAATGAGCTTCGTCCGAAAAGATGATTTTTCGGTAAAATTGACCATCCACTTGACTCACCACTTTGGAAAAAAGTTTTCACTATTTCCCAGTTTTCTTCTAGTGAAATATCTGTCACTTTCCGAATGGTATTTGACGTTTCCAATGTCGAAATATAGATAATTCAAACTTAAAACGTTAGATGGCCCACCCGTTATTATGTAGGAAAGTCGCTATCGCTTTGGTTTTATCGAATTTGGTCCTTTTTCGACAGTTTTTCGTAGAAAAAATAGTAAGATTAATAAACAAAGCTTCCATAGCGCGATAGAGAATGCTATTAGGAATGTTCTTTCCAAATTAAAACTAGATGTCTTCAAAATGCTTTTTTTTTTTTGAGAGTGAAAAACGTTTCGAAAAACACATTCAGAGAAACATGCGTTTGGAGTCGCTATCGTTCTCCACTCTGTTCCCGTTCTACGAGAAACGCTGTAGCGACCATAATAATTTGAATTTCGATTTCAAAATTTGAGAGAATGTTTATTATAGTGTAAACTATCCGATAATGTAACAAAAAAATCGATTTCTCGAAAATTGAAGAAATTGAGACGATTCCTTAAACATTTTGCAGTCCTCGCAGTAACATAATTTTTTTTTTAATATTTATTTAAAAATTGAATATGCTATTTTAAAGGCATAAACAAACGAAATTTGCAAAAATAATAAAAATCAAACTTTCATTTTGATTTTTTAATTTTTTTGTGTCCCTTAAATATTCTTATGTGCATAAGTTTGTGTATTGACACCGTACGCGACGACCCACCGGAAGGTTTTAAAGGAAGTGAGTAGCAAAATGCAAACTTTGGCATTTCTATTTTAAATATTTCGGGGAAATATCGAACATAAAGTACATACACATTTACTTACATACATATGTATATATAATCACATTTAAATACATACGTACATCTATAGCATATATGAATTAAAACTTTGTAATTGTGTTTTAATTAAAATTTTCATACATTAAGCACAATCAACATTTTTCAAACAGCAACACACACACACGCGCGCAGCGGAATCCAGCTCCACGAAAAACGATTATTTTATGCGCACTTTTGTGCAATTGTGCGGCGTCTGTTTGTATTTCCGATTTTTTTCGTTTAATTTTCACTAAAATTTTCCTCCAAGATTCACATTGCAACAGACAGACGGTGGCAACATGCGATTCACAGCTGCAAGTACGAGTACCGCACCATAAAATCAAAAATAGATACACAAGTATGCATGTGGCATGTGCAACATATGCGCTTACTGCATATTTTCATGCATAAACACATATGTACATACACACATACATTAGAATGTTTGTGCGTTTCGTTGCCGTTTCGAGTGTTGCACAACTAGCAGACACCTCCTTGAGCGCAATCAACGTGTTGTGTTGCACACATCAATAGCACCAACAGAGGCGAAGATGCGGCGC
Source organism: Bactrocera zonata (assembly GCA_037783105.1). Classification (NCBI taxonomy): domain Eukaryota; kingdom Metazoa; phylum Arthropoda; class Insecta; order Diptera; family Tephritidae; genus Bactrocera; species Bactrocera zonata. The sequence continues at coordinate 64,614 of JBAWJQ010006497.1, forward strand.
ACATATCTACATATGTTTATAAGTGCTCATGTGTAGGTATGTCTGCTGTTGGCAGCGCAGAAAAAAGTGTTGCGCAGTCAAGTTACTCCGATAACTTCAACACCGCCTTGTGTTGCACTTCAAAGATTGGTGGCATGCATATTGCATTGTTGCACTTTTATTGTTTATACATTTTGTTGTAACTGTATTTGTGTTGGTGTGATGTTTTGTGTGTGTATGTGTTGTTGTTGCCCTTGTTGATCGATGCGCGCAATTCCTTATAAAATCTGTTGCGCTGTTGATCGCCGCTGTTGCAATTGTTGCTGATGTTGCAGATGGCTCTTGTGTTTATTTTCACTTCTCTCAACTCTTTGCACGCGGTTTTCGTTACTCGCTTGCCCGTGTGTGTGTGTGTGTGTCTGTTGGTATTTTGTGTAAAACTCTGGTTATTGTTTATAAGTGATTTCGTGTTGATTTTCGCTTGCCATATTTTCTCTCCATTTGTATCCATTCCTTTCTCGTCTTGCAGCAAGTACGACTATAAATGGCCTTGCGCATGTTTTTGTTGTTGTCTATGTATATGTTTTTATTTTTGGTTGACTTATAAATGATCTTTAACTCGCAGAAGTGTAAATAATTTCCTGTTTTTAAATTAAACTCAAAAACGATAAAAAATAATACCCTTCACAGGTGCATTTCTTATAACATACTATATGGTAATAAGAGGATCTTCATCTCGATTTTGACCGATCAGTTTGTAAGCCTGATGCAAATATGCTATAATCATTCCATCTGAAAAATATATACATATACATATATAACGGGTGATGCGAGTGGAGGTACTTTTTTCAATAGCCTTTTTTTACAGTTCACGGTGAGTCGAGTCGAGTCATTACATTTGAAGATTCTGTCTTTTTTCTGCAAAAAATAGGGAGCCTTGAAATGGATCACCCATATTTTATAGGATATCCAACGTTGCCTTTAAGTGTTACAAACTACGTGACAAGCTTTATATACCCTGCTCAGAGTATAACAAAGAGATGTAATACGGTTATCTTGTAATTGTCACGTTGCAGAACCCAGTTTTTAGCAAGGGTTCGTGTTTTGGTAATCATGACTCATAAATTATGTCCGTATCTCTCAAATTGAAATACTGGGATTACTTAGAGTAAGCTTAAATACAAAAATGTATAAATATTTTGAATAAAAGGGATGGTGGTGATAGTGCCACCTGAAAATTATTGAAAACTTCCAACGAACACAGCGATTTTGTGTTTAATTTTAAGGGCAAGTTTAAAAAAGTATGTATTCTTCTGGCCAAAAGACCCATTAAGTTCCTAGGTTATGCTCAAACTCACCATCTCTGCGAATATTTAAGTATACAATACTTAAAATTTTCCAACAAGCTTTGAGTAAGCTTAGTATATGTGACCTGGTCTACGAAAAGGGGGCTTAGGTGTCAAAAAAATCAATTTTCACTTTTTAGTTCATGTGAAAAAGCATCTCATCTTCCATCCGAATCAACTAAAAAGTGAAAAATGATTTTTTTGACACCTAAGCCCCCTTTTCGTTGACCAGATCACATATATTTAACTCTTAAAGTGATCGCTTCATATCTGGAAACAATCAAATAACAGCCAGCCTGTGCCGAGTATGAAACTCTACCGATTTTTGTCCCTTTGGTCTTCCGACAAACCGCTAAAGCTTTCGGACTCGTAACATAATACAACTTATCTACTGGTGGACAAAATAATTCGAGCTGGAAAGCTGAATAGAGAAGCTACAATCTTCTATAAGAGTATACAGCTGCTGTCGCACGCCCATGATATTGATATCACTGGCCTCAACAACCGAATCGGTAGTTCTGCTTTCTCCAAGAGCTTCCTATAAGAGAGTACAGCTGCTATGATACATATATGCTATTTGAGTTATACGACGACATTGAGATAGTTCAGGGAATTAAAATTAGTAGCTACCCGCCGGTAGAAGCAGAGGAAGAGAGAGATCTCCACTCCGTTGGAAAGACCAGGTGGAGAAGGACCTGGCTTCGCTTGAAATCTCCAATTGTCGCTACCTTGCGAAAAGGAAGAACGACTAGCGCGCTGTTGTTAACTCGGCTATAAGCGTGTAAGCGGTGTCTACGCCAGTAAGGAATAATTATATTATTCTTCTTGTGAAGCAATAACTTCGATCAAATTTAAGGTGTTCAAGTCCGTCAATTAAATTAAAGTTTTTCAAGTCCGAAGAACAGCAAGAGTTTAAACCCTCTTTCATTTTCTAAAGCTGTCCAGTCGCCACTTTTCTAGTCTTTGCACTCTTCGACAATTGTGAATGTCTACATGTCTACAATATCTTGAGGGTAATATATTTATACGGAATTCTGAATAGACCCAAAGTCGGAGAGCCCTTCTTATGGGTTATTTGAACCACAAATAAAAGGCGAAGATTGACAAAATATTCTATCGCCTACTTCCTTTTCTAAAAGAGAAGTGAAATAACATGAAAAGACTCTTTTCGAGAGGCTAGACTTAACTGTGTACCTTGGAAAAAAAGACAGTGATGACGGCTTTGAAGCTTGTAGAAATATGTACCGTTATACAATACATGAAGGAATATTAGTAAATTACTTCAAGCTACTAACACTAATAACTCTCGCTATTCTCTTCAAAACACGCTTTCAAAGTTGAGAATATTTTTTCAAGGCATTCATGGAATTTCCAGAGTTTACAATTAGTAAAAAACAAGCAAAAACACAAAGCAACAATAAGATGAGAAACATAGAAAAAATGCTGCGAAATCTAGCTGCTGTCACAGTTTCCAGCAAAGCAACAAACCAAAAAGAAACAAGTTGTTGTCTGCGCGGCGCGTTCTTCGGCTATAGGGCAAGCCACTTAGCCAGACGTGCGACAGGCAATTGGACAGCTGCCACGCCTTTCATTACAAAATTTCTTGTGAAGTACAATGTGCGAACTGAAGCGCAGCGCCCAAGATCACATTCTATGCGATGCTTTTTGCAGGCAAAACCAACTCAAGGCATATGTGTGGCGGGAAGACGAAGCGAACGGTGATTTTCACAAAGCTCTGACAATGTAAATCATAATTTTGCATACATTTACATATATAATTGTATATATTTATTAGATTTGTATGTATGTATGTGCTTTGTTGTAGTTAACTGTATTTCAGTGTATGGTAAGCTCGGCTAAATGAAATAAAGCTGAGCTCGCAAACTATTTGTGGATTAAGGGGCAAAAACAAAAGTGTTGAGAGCACAGATACCGTAGCAAAGAGTCAAAAAGACAAGCTATGCTGTCAAGCAAGCCATAGCGCTTAGATGGTGCAAGTGCGAAGCACGACTGGGGCGGAGTGGCTTGGCAGTGGAGCTAAGTGACGCGTTCTGGCGACCGACTCTACCGGCCAGCCATGCTACTTAGCCTAGTTAATATGACAATTTACATGCCAACACACACAGCTGTATATGCATGCATACATACAAATACCGATAAGTACATATGTATATAGAAATTGTGAGTCAAAAAAACTCGAGCGAGGGTGGACGGAAAAGTAAGTAACTCTACCTGCCGATTACAGCCAATATTTTTGATGAATGGAACTAAGAGTCTTGTTTTGATATCATGGGGACCCGAGCGTGTACCCAGATTGGAGAATATTGAAGAAAGCACAATATATACGATTATTATTTTTGGAGAGGAAATATCTATGTTACTCTTTTTCGACGATGGAGACTATCAAAAATTGGCTTAACGAATTTTAATGTGATCTCAGGTCTGTTTTTTGAGAAGCCAGGTCCAGGTGTTGAAAAACGGAAGAAACCATGATTGATTGGAGAGTGCGAGAAAGCTGAGACATTAGGCATCTCAAGGCACATAGCTTACATCTTCTTCTTCCTCTTAATTGGCATTGACACCGCTTACGCGATTATTGCCGAGTCAACAACAGCGCGCCAGTCGTCCCTTCTTTACGCTACGTGGCGCCAATTGGATATCCCCTTGTTGTTCCTTTTCATTGATATGATTTTTTTACGTGGCGAGTCCCAAACCCAACGCACAACCCTGCGGAGGGGATTTTCGCCTTCTCACTTTAGCTCGCCTTCAAACGGATGTTCTTAAGCTACCCAGAGCATACTTGGTCAAAGACCGGAAGTCGTGAGCTGCTTGAGTCATATGTAAAAGAATCGTTTCTGGCCACTCCCAAATGAATGGCGATCAGAGAACTTTCCTCACTTGCGTGAACTTCTACACATGACTCCATCCTCCTAGCTTACATCGGTCTATTCTTAATAAAATAGTGAGTATAGAAAGCTGTCGGACGATGGATGTCTCTTCTACTTACTGAAAACAAGAAATGCATCATGAACTTGAGAGTCATCCTTGCATGAGATGTCATAGCAGAGTTTGATGCTGCTGAAGCGTAATCCGCAGCAGTTTCTGTATCGTTTAATGACCGTCGACGAAACGTGGTTCCAGTTGGTTCCAAGCACAGAGTCTAAGAAATAGTAAAAACAATGGACTTCACACGGCTGACTTGTTCCGAAGAAGGCGAAGACTATCAAATCGACCGGAAAGATAATGACCACCTTTATTTGGAATCTTCAGAGTGTGATCCACATCGACTATTTCGAGAAGGGCAAATCGTCCCCTTTTCGGGACAAGTTTTGGACCAATTTGACGAGTAACTATAGAATAACGGTCTAATTTCGCAAATACAAGAGTGCTCTTTCATCATAGTATTATTCAGACTCACTCCATAGCTATTGCCACAACTTAAATAATCGAATTCAGCTTTGAATGAGGCAGCAGTTCACCATAATCCCCAGATCTGAACTCGAACGACTTTTTTTGTATCCAAACATGAAAAAGTAACTCGCCGGAGAGAAATTTGAGTCGACTAAAAGTAATTCATGTATCGCTGATTCCAGCGTATTGAGCTACAGTACGTTGAGAAAAAATCGCAATTTTTCAGAAATTTCGGGTTTTCTGTTTAGTGGCTAAGTACATATTGAACCACCCTAGTCTGTATGTAAATATGTAAAAACGCATTTAAAACAAATCTTGTTGCATTGCTGCTGGCAAAGAGAACTGGTCACAACGAGTTCGCTTAACAAATAAACATGTCAGTAACGCGCACACACACATGCATATACACACGCATGCGTCGAGGCAACGCCAACAGCATGCTTATACACACACAAACACACATACGGGTGGATATATGAAGCTGTTTGGCATAGCATCAGTTAGGCGCTTAGTCAAAGCGGTCACATGTAGCGCAACACCTGTGTCTGACCGAGCTGGCTGGCTGGACTGGCGTTGAATGAAAATCATATCCCACCGCAAGTGCAGCGCGCTAAAAATGTAGAAAAAGAAGAAAAAAATGTAAAGAAAAAAACGGAATGGGTTGCCTGCGTGTGCTTGTGTGCCCTGCTGCTTCGCGACGTGCAATTATGAGGTTTCCACGATACTTTTGTTACTGTTAATTCTTTAACAACCGAGCAGCCGAACTACGGACGATGGACGGCGGACGGGCTGAGCGCGGCTTGTGTGGCGGGCTGAATGTCACTTCCACCGCATTCCAAACAACCAAAACAAAAACAAAAATACAAAAACAAGAAATGCAAGAGCAAAAAAAAAAAAACAAGAAATGCAGAGAACAAAAATAATAAGAGAAACAAAAAATTAGCAAGATAACAAAATTAAAGAAATACAAAAACAACAAAAAATTACAAAAATGAAAAAATATAAAAATAAAAATTACGAAAAAAATTAAAAATAAGAAATTACAAAAACAACAAACATACGAAAAACAAAAAAATCAAAAACAAAATGTTACAAAAATGAAAAAAATACGAAAACAAAAAAATTACAAAAACAACAAAAACAACAGAAATGAAAAATTTACAAATATTACAAAAAATTACAAATACAAAAAAAAATAAAAGACAATCTAAACACAATAACAAAATCAACCTGTACTAAGCAGACACGCCAACAAATCCAAACAGCTAACCAACACAATCACAATTGTCCACATTTTGTCCATGTGTGTGTGTGCGCAGCAGCCCATGCTTGATTCACAATTCTTTTGATTTCAACTCTGACTTCGTTTCGGCTGTTGCACGCGTGCTCGTATTGGTAATGTCGTTGTACGTGCTGGTATTACTACTGTTTGTGTGGTTGTTGTTGCTTTGCTTTGTGCGACCCTCTCTCTATTTTATTACTTTGCTACACGCAATTATGATCGCAAACTGGCGCGGCAAATTGTCAAAAAGTGAATAAAATAAATAAATAAATCGCACAATGATCATCACACACATACACACTCGTACTTAGGCCGTAAATGCGCCCATAAAGCACGATCGGCGGTAGACACGAATGGTTGGCGCAGGTGAAGTGGCTCTTAAGGTGATTATGCAACATTTGCGAAAGCGTTAATAGAATAATATTTCGTTTGTTGTCTTTTTTGTTGTGTTTTTTTTTTATTTTATATAATAAAGCAATTTGTACTGAAATCGAATCTGAAGCACCGAAAGCCGCTCAGACACAAGTGCGAGTGTGTAAGTATATATGTATGTATGTATATGTATTAGTATATATTTTGACTGTTTTCTGTTCACGTTTTAGTGATGTTGAAGCGTGGTTTTGATTGTCAAATGCAGAAATATTCACTGTTTCACGAGATTGAGAAGAAGAAGAGCAGATGTAATTAATTCCTCTCGGCTTTAAGAGGTTAACATATAAATTTCAAAAAATATTATTTGCTTGTATTTTGTCAAAAAATCAACATTTCGACTAGTTCTTTGATCGTTTTTTATGTTAATCTGTTGTAATATTTTGTTGATTTGATTTTTGGCTTTGATATAATTTTAAGCTGAAAAATTTTCCTCACCACCAGAGTACTTTTTCGGAGGGCCTCCTTGATATCGGCTACGGGAGCAAAGAACTTCAATATCATCGATTAATAAATGTACTTTAATGTTGTTTAATGTATTCTGTAAGTAATGCCTCGACAAAAAAAGCCGGGACAAAAACAAAAAAAGGTATGTTTTCGACTTACTAGGGGATATAATACATAGCTCAGCGAATTAAGTGACAGCGGCTAGGCTTGATAGTTTTTATTGTCGATTATATATTCGATGCAGGACCCGATGGGGAAAGCAGAGGAAGAGCAAGACCTTCTCTCCGTTGGAAAGACCAGGTGTAGAAGAACCTAGCAACACTTGATATCTCCAATTAAGGTATTGTTGTTGTTGTATTTGCAGAAAACATTCCTGAAGTAATTTGGAGGCATACTGCCGGTTTGGAAGTCCTTAGTCGGATAAAAACCCGGGTCTTTTCAGATTACGTAGACCCGACTGTCGCGGAAACCGCTCTTATAGAGCTCAGTTTTTTCAGCGGATTGTTTTTAGTACATCTAAAATGCTTTCCCGTTTAAAAAAATTCAAAATCACAAAAATACAGAGTCAAAAGGAATCCAGCCGTAAGTTTTGGTAGAAATACATAATTACAGACTTTAACAAGTCGGAACTTGAGGTTTTCAAAAATATATTCTAATTAAGATCCATAGTAATTTTAACAGAAAGAAACGAAAGTTAATCATAAAACCATAGAACAATGAAAATATAGGAACCACACTGATTGGAAACGCGTTCGATTGGGGTCAGACGCTTTTAGCTGTGGATGAAAATAAGAGAAAAATGTCTCCTCGGCATTGGAAAGACAAAGTGGAGAGGAATTTGGTTTGATGCTTTGATGACACGAATGACATTCGTTAATTCAACCAAAACCGTTAGAGCGTTACAAAGTATCTACTATGTCATAGAAGATAGATAGAAAATAACTTAGGTTTTGCATTGCGACCTATGGTCTATTATGCCTTGTCCTATATCACATATGGTCACAAAGGTCCAGCACTCTGAATAATTCCAGGAGCTTGCTGGGCACGCTACTGTGTCATACTCCGAATCGAAAGCTATCCATACACTTTTCAAAAGATTATAGTTTTAAAGTAGTTATACATGGAATATAACGGATTCTTGGTAAATAGAAGACAACGTCTATTTCAAAATTGGTGTTGAAAATAATATCCTTTGCTAAGAGCTTCATAAAATCCAGAAGTAATAATAATAATTACTGTATACATTTTTTTATGATTATAGATTTCTGCATTATCAACTTTATCTCGCTCAGAACAACTTTAATTGACTAGGTGTATTTCGTTGTTTGCTCTTCTAAGAAGAGTTATTTTCACAAACACAAATCAGCACTTTCCTTATCATACAACTTGTCACTTTGAAAATATTCACAGGCAATAAAAAATCACAGATTAATATATAAACTTAATATATTATATGTTTATAAATATATAGCTGAAGCAGCACATAAATCAACACATATCAGTCGCGTCAGCGTCATCAGCATAAATAAATAAAATATCTGAGAAACTTAGCAAGATCGAGTTTTCTAAACTAATTTTCCTAAGAAATCCAGCTATGAAATCATGTATCTTTTCTTACAAAATACAACTGCCCACATTACGAGCAATACTATTGTTGATAAAATACTATTAACATATTTATATAAGTATGTATATAGACGGGTTTGTTAAGTTTATATGGTGATGAATGTAATTGTTTACCTTTGACAGCCTCGTAGTATCCCAAATCCAGCGTGAATGTTTTGTTTTAATCCGTGCGGGGGCAATAAAATTATTGGAGAATAGTCACTATTGTGGCTACTGGTAACTTTCTAACTGGCTATGCTTGTGCTGCAGCTGCCGGTGGTTATTGGTCCGACTGTTGTTGTTGTTGTTTAGCTCGCTTAACGAAAATAACCAAAAAGGTCAAGTTGAGAAGCTAACCGAAGGCAATGAGCGCTCAAAAAACATAAAATGACTTGATGCTGATTGTTGTTGTTGTTTTCGTTATTGTTATTGTTATTGTTGCTGATGATTGGGAGTTTGGCTGTTTCTATTATTTTGTATTGCTTTTGTTTTGTAAATTTCGTTGTCTTCCTTTTTGCCGACGAATTCCAAAAGTAAATTCTATATTATATGTGTAAATCTGTATATATGTGAGTAGAAATGTTGTTATAACCGGCAAATAAGAAGCTGAAACTAATGCTGCGCTGTAAACGCAATAGCAATTGATCAAGAAGTTGCGTCCGTTTGCAGAGAGCGAGAGCGAGCGCGCGGTTTAACAAGCGAACGGGTTGTTAAATCAGTAAAAAGAATTTGAAACCGACCCGAAAAACGAGATTTTTTTCTTTTCAATTTTATTTCGTGCACACGGCGGTTTTTTGTTTTTTTGCTTTCAGGTTTTTTTATAACCTTTCTACTTTTCTTGCTTTGGTCTGCCTTATGATTTTTCTGATCTTCCTCAATTCTTCTAGTTTACTATATTCCTCTTGTTATGCGTTTACACTTCTCTTTGGCACTGGTTTGTTTTTTGTTGCTTTTGGTATGAAGCTTTACGATTTTGTTGTTCTACAACTTTAGTAGTAGTTGTTGTTGTATTTGTTGTTATTATTGTTGTTGCTGTTATTGTATTGTTGTCGTGGTCGTCGTTAAGCAGCTTACTGTGATTTTAAACAGCTTCAATACAACTTTAGCACGAGCAGTGTTTTATCTACTGACTCACTATGCATTTACTTCATCGACTAAATGTAGACGCGGCTCACTTTCACGCTTCAAACTTCACCTGTAATTCTACACAACAATAGTAATCAATTCAGAAAATAGTGCTTAATTTCACATTTGTTATTGTTGCTGTTGTTTTCAGCTTTTCTTTTCTTTTATTTTCGTATTTTATTGCACCGCTTTGCTTTCAATGCAATACAATACTACTTTGCATAGAAGTTTCAGTTAATTTCACCGCAATTCAATTTGCTTTAAATCGAAAGTTAAACTTGCAATTTGCAGTATTTTCTTATTTTCTCACACGAAAGTAGCACAACATAAAGCAAGTCCCATAAACACGCGATCGATAGCTTAAACACGACGTCGCCTTTTGCTACTTTGCTATTTTTGCCGCTGAACAAATGCCACATAGCGAATTAGCCAGCAAGCCAGTCAACAAGTCGCGGCAGACAGCTTAGGGAATTAAGTAGTAAGCCGAAAGCGGAGTGCAAGTAAGACTCGCGAAATCGTTAAGTATACCATATACGATTTGTTAAGATTTGTGAAACACTAAAATATGCATATACATATACCCTGAACAGCGTCTTTACGATTTACTATAGTATTAGGATTTATTAAACACTAAAATATATATTTATAACCTGAACAGGTTATATTAAGTTTGCCACGAACTTTGTAAAAGATACTCGTTTGAGTGTGTCTGCCTGTCCGTCTGTCTGTATACCATATACGCGAAATCGGCCCTTAGTTTCTTGAACACAAACTGAACAATTAAAATCAAGCTCTTTTTTGAAAACCTTTTTTATTTAACAAGATATCTGCACGAAAATTCATATGATTTTTTGTTCAATCGGTACTTTTTAACAAGATATATGTACATATTCACGAAATTTCCCATGGAGTCTTATCCGATCGGTCCAAAGAAATTATTGTGCTCGGAGCATTATAGCATATACATATGTAGTTGGCTGCCACTCAGATTGACCGATCAAATATAAGTTTGAAATAAAATATTTAATATTTTTAAAGGTTATTATAGATTCGCTACAACTCAAGTAAACATTTCATCTTGTTGCGATTTATTAAATAAATAAAAATCTAACAAAAATATAAATGTATTTTACTTTAAACAAAACTTCTATATGTTGCTTTAACATTAATACGTTCTTGTAGTTAGTATATAATTATGAAAACAAACTAAGACTGTTGTTAAAGGCATAAACATCGCTGCGCGTAGATCCATGCCTTTAATCAAGTTAAAAAAAAAAACCGAGTTAAAATTTCTCTCACATACGGCGCAATGAAATTATTTATATTTTGCTTTAACACAACTTTACTCGTATTTCACTTATTGGTCTGTTGTTTCTATAACTGCATGCATTCGTTTTCATATTGTTTCATTGTCGCTGACTTTTGGCGATCCACTTTTTCATAATTGAATTTATTCCGCAGCAAAAACAGCAAAGCAAGTACATAGAAGGCACAACGCGGCGGAAATGCAAGATGGCGGTAAATAAGGCGATTTTCACTCGTTCACTTGTTTCGCACTTTTGTCGCTATTTCGGTTTTGCTGTTTTGTTTTTTACCTTTTCGTATTTAATGTAATTTACAATTCACACTCGTTTAGTTGCACGAAAGTTCAGTTTTACAACGATTATTTTAACATAATATTACAACAAACATTTAACATTAAACGCGTAAGAACAATTGGCAAAATTTTAACAAAAATTTCAACGCTGCGCTCGCATAACAATTACGTTGTTGACTTCACGACGGCAAAGAAGAGAATGTTGTCTATGGCTTTGCGGCGCTACGCTGCAGCCGGTCTCTGACTCTGCTGTCTGTCACTGCTCCTGTTTCCGTTTTGTATTTATTTTTCCGATTGTGCGCTGCGCGCTGTTGCTTAAAAGCCAATATTGCTCGCTGTTGTTGTAGCTGCTAAGCTGCGCAGTTACCTTACGTTTTTTGCTGTCTCAGCGCTTCTTGCTTTGCTCAGCTGCGCTGTAGAGACATTCTTTTACACATTGCTTCGTGTTTACTACACCACGATGACAGCAACAGCAGCGGTAAAGCAGAGCGCAGAGCACAGAGCAGCGACTGCGTACACCGGCAACGTAATGACAACGTTCACAAGAAATTCCTACACATGAAGCTGCTCAGGTAATGCTGCCTTTGTGTGTGTGTATGTGCATAAAAACTAGTTTTAGTAAAACGCTCAATTGGCGAGCAATTCAGCATTGTTTTGTAGGTCCACTTGCACTCACTCACGTGAATTTTCCAATTAGCCAACTTTTTTCTTAAACTTTTTGCTTAAAATTTTCACTTCACTTGCATTTCACGAGCGCTTTCATTTAGCTAAAATGCCAAACAGATTTTGATTTGTTAGTGTAAAGCTTACAAATTTGTTTATCTCCAGCCACTATGCTCTTCCAAGTGTAGGCAAATGTCGAATTGATAAACGCGCTGTCCGCGATCTACAAGATTCACGTTCGTTCCCAACGGAAAACAACTCAAAACTGAATTGAAACTGCGACGAGATTTAGCTGGAGAGCAATAATTTTTGCTAGCGTTCGGCTTTAGTGCTTTTGTATTTCTTTGACGTCGATCTCCACGCTACAACGCGCCGCACATTGCTACACGTATGATTTGGAGCAGATGGGGGCAAAACAAAATAATGCATAAACAAAGACGTGAGTTTGAAAATAACGACAGTTTGAATGATATTTATGTTCGAGGTGTTAGCAACGCAATGCGAAGAGGGCGTTTTGGGGGGAAAACAGCAATGAGTCTGATATTATTGTATTTATTTCTAAATATACAATACTATACACAGTGAAATTCCTCAATACCGACAGCCCTCATAACCGGACAGCTCGGATAACTAACTGAACAAATTTAAAGAACACAACGTTCTTTTCGTTCAAACCCAACTTCTATAGCCGGGCATGAGATCATTCCAATGATAGGACCTGAACGTTTAAATTAGATCTGATAAACGTAAAGGTTTCTTAAAATGAGTGTAGTGAGTTATAGTTCTTGCTTTTTATTAATTTATAGTAAATAATAGTGTTTTGAGAGAGTTTTTTTAAGAACAATAAGCAAAACAAACACAGCAAATAAATTGACTTGTCCTGGTGCCCTCTGTTTGGCGATGGTTCAACGGAAACTAATGAGATACTTGCCAATAACTCACTTCTGATTGGTTCAATAGAATAATATTCCTGAGTTGCCGCTTCTGACACTCAGAATTTTAATTTTAAAAACAATTTTTTCCACTCTCCCATGTGTGAGTGCCCGGTTATGAGGAATTTCACTGCAGATATAATTTACTATTGAAATATTATTTCGGGTACTATACCAGAGTTGTTACAACACAAAATTTTTGAAATCTATTAAGGCTAGCTCAAAATGTTCCACATCCGTATGTACCTGTGTGTATATGCAAAACTTAAACAGCAACATGTTCAAGGCATTACATTGTAAGTATTTGTGGTGCACCATGAGATATTAGGCTAGATAGAACAATAACCACCCTACCTTTTAAATGTTAAACAATTTTTGATTTTACTATACGATTTATTAAACTAGCTATATTTTAAGCGTATTTCCTACGACCGGATATGTCTTCTTCTTTCAAACACATTTCACAATAGCATAATTCAGCAGAGTTGCATGACTAACGAAACAAACTCTCACATATTTTATAATATTAAATCATATTCTATTAATTCTCATAAAGGTATATTACAGCATTTTATTTAATTAAATGTAAGTGCAATTAAAAACAAAGTCAAAATCTTATATCATAACTTTATTAAGCACTTACACATAATTTTATATCAGTACAGGGTGACAACTATGAGGAAAAATACGGTTTTACAAAAATTTTATTTATAATAAAAAAAACTCTTAAACAATAAATTATAATGAAGAGACTGATATAAGAAAAACTTCTATAGTTATAAGCTCAACTGCAGAGTAAGTTACCGAAATTTTTATATATTAAATATTTAATCCGCTTCAATTTTAATTTTATAAAATACACTTTAAGATGTCGCTGTAATCATTATCAGCGCTCAGACTATAAACAATTAAAATAATCGGTCCATACAATTTTTATGCACCAAAATCTCTTTGAGTTTATTAATAAATTTGTTAAAACTATGTTTTTACTATTTTTTATAATGTTTAGCACTATCTTTTACAATAACTCCTCATTTACTATAGTCTAAAAATTTAATAAGAAATAAAATTTCAATTTCAACACTGCATGTTTTCTATCATTCTTGCATTATCGCCGCTTCTTTGCCGTGGTTGTCAAATTCGCCGTTTCTGTGCCGAATTCGATCAACGAAATTTTCATTCATTCTTCATTCGTTCATGTGAAAGGTGTAATAATTGAATCGGGCGTGGAGGAAAAGTCTTTTTAGATTAGTTTTTTCTTTAGTGGAAGAAAAAATTACAAACCGGAACTTATGAGGAAAAGTGCACGCGGTGGAAAACTTTTAATTTACTGAGTGTGGTTGTAAACTGCAGTGGAGTTAAATATAATAAATTGTTGTGTTAATATTCGTCGCGACGAATGAAGTAGAAAATTTCACATAATTTTCTTGTGGCAGTTTTCAGTTGTCTACCTGCCGCAGCCGCTACCAATAACGGCGACAACAACAACAGTACCAATAAATACTTGAGCGGTAGTGCGAGCACCAACAACATATCCGCTCCAAACTCCATTTGATTTGTGTGTTTGTGGGGTGCTGCCGTCATCGTCGCCATCAGCACCAGTGCCGCCTCCCAAATGGCTGAGACGTGGAAAATTGCTAATTTTTAAAAGAAATTTTTACTCAAGCATAAAACAAAGAAAAAGATCGGTGGAAAATGAAAATTTCGTGAGAAGATTAGGAGAAATAGTGAAAGCAACAAAAGGAGTACTTGAAAACGAAAAAGAGAGAAGCCGCTGTTGCTGCTGCTACTCCCCACCCCAAATAAGGTGGAAATTCGAAACAAATTTTATAAATGCAAATTTCTAAAACAATCTAAATTCTGAATCGATTATTATAATTTCTCGGTGTGTTAGTGTTTTCTATAAAGTGAGATAATTCCATTTTTGCATTTAGAAACTTGGCAAAAAAATTCCAAACATAGAGCAAAGATAATAAAGTAGAAGTAGATGTAATAAAGTGATTAAACTAGCGATGGATATGATAAATGAATAAAACAGGAGAAGAGAAGAACATAAAAGGAAGTGGAGCGAAAAATATAAAGTGTGAGACCTAAGTGAATTACAATAGAATAGAATTTAATGAAATCCAAAAAGTGAATAATAATAGTAATATAAAAGACAAATAGAGAATAAAAATAAAAAAGAATTACTGCTTTAAAAGGCAGATAAGTGAACAAACGCAAAAAGGAAAGCAAATAACAGAAAATAGCAAATCAAAATGGCGCACCAACAGCAACTTGCCCCATCTGTGAACTGCTCATTGGATGATATCGATTTGAATGCATTGAAGGTTAGTAACCAGTATTTACTGGTATTTTACTCTTACTTTATAACTTACTTTAATGAATTTTTATTCGCATTTATTCGGCGAAAATGTTTATTTTTATATATAACTGCTTGTTACTGCTATTACAAATTGAACTCAATAAAATAGTGCCTCATTATATTAAACATTCATGTACCGCAATTGCAGCACCAACTAGAACTCGCTGGCTGCATTTGTGCCACTTTGATTTAGCAGCACAATGGCTTTTCGTCTGATTGCTTCGCTGGTATATGTAGGTGTGGCCGGCTGTGCCTGGTTGGCTTCTGCTGATACGGCACTATGCTTTTACGTCCGTCCAGCTATCTCAGTAGATTCAAAATTTTGGTCTGCTGACTTCTACACTCTGTTTTTATTTATTTTTATTGTTGTGTGTTGTGTCTTTTGCTCATTCGTAATTATAATTTCCTGTTCTATACACTTTTTCGCATAAAACGTACACATACATAGATACATGTGCATATAATTGCCTATGCACTTTGCGAACCGAGTGGCCAATTACTTTCTATACCTTATTTCCTTCTTTGCGCTTGCATTCTCGCAAATGCACCCTTTAGTTCTTTCGTTTCGTACTTCATTCGTTCGCCTTTCAATTGGAGCCGAATTCATCAAATTGACAAATTCACTTTCAATTACGCGCACGCGAATGTATATGTAGTTGCATGATGTAAATATGTATGTATGTGCATATATACACATATAATGCTGCCGGTCTGGCTGCAGCCACTGTCAAGCCTGTTCCCTGTTCCACCCACAGACTGTCACTCTTGTTACTGGTAGTACATTGTATTGAAACACGACTGCAATTGGCAATTAGGGTTGAAAGATGTTGTTATTGCCCGCATCCCAGTCTTAAATATCAGCATTGGTTGGTGTTTTTGCTCGGAAGCTATTACATGCAATTTATTTTCGTAATTATTTTCAGTGTATGTTGTTATAGTCTTCATAATTTTATAAAAAAATGCAATTATTTAATTAGTGGTAAAAGTTGACATTTGACGTAAAGGGTTAATGATCACTGACAGTTAACTCAAATATGGAGAAAATTTTAGCGGAGAATTTCATTGTTTACAATCAATATTATTTTCGCAAGTATATATTAAGAAAATACAAATATTGCTGCTATGTTTCATTTGTGTATATGTTATTTGTATTAAGCTCACAAAATTATAGATCCGTAACCAACGTAATATAAATGTTTTAATGTAAAAAATAATCAAATCAACGTTTTGCCGCTCCTGCTTTATGCACGTACCCACACCCATTTCAACTTAGTCTCTGAAAGATTCAATCCAAAAAAAAAGAACACACATGACCCGGCATGCTTGAATATGGCTGCCTGCTTATTTCGTTTTTCGTTTAGCAAACACCATAATGCGTGAGACCGTGCGTGTCAGTGCTTAAAAGAAGGCGGAGAGCGGGTGGCGGAGATAGTGACAATCACATGTTTATAGACCAGCCGGCAGCTTTTTCGGCTTTATGCTATTCTTAACTTCATGATTTGCCGCGTCTGCGCTGTCCGTGTGGCACTTTGTGTGGTTGCTGGAGGCATTGGCTGAAATTCAAATTTAATAAAGTGTGTTTCAAAAATGAGGAAAGTTTTCTCAGTAAAGGGACACTATAAATGCAATAAGTAAACCCTTGCGCTTTTGCTAATATTTAAGTTAACATGCAATAATGAGCCACACAAGACTGGCAATTGTCATATTATGCCTTCTTAGCGTAGTGTGTGAAGCAACAGAGCAATGACTTCGTGTGGCAACAACCTCTATAACATACTGTCTCGCCATTGTTGGGCTTATCAAAGTTATTTTTAATACGCACGCACGCACTTACATTGGCATTTACTTTAAGTATCAACTAATTTGGTTGTATACGTTCATTGTGCTGAAAATGGCGCACGCAGAGGGTATTGCGCTCCAAAGGTCATCAAACAAATGTCAACGACGTGGCGCACAAAGAAAACCAAAGAATTTCAAGACAACTCAAGAAATAACTACGCAAAAATAACGGCATGAGTACGCACAAATTATAAACACTTGACAATCAGCTAACGCTAGTTTAGAGTGTAATAACTTAATTTTGTTATCTTATGTAGGTACATAACCTAAAACAGTCGGGTAAGGAAAACATTTAAGTTCGCTTGGGTGAAGTTATTATATATAAAAATGAATAATAAGTGATAGATTAAGATAGTTACTGGTGAATATACTTATAGATAATAAATTATTTAGTAATTGTTATTGTTAATTGTTCCACAATGGCAAGCCCTCAATTCAGCTGTCACCTGTCAGCTGTGAAAATTAGACAACTATTTTTAAACCTTCTTTAATGCCATTGATAACAAATGCACTTCGTAATCACATAAGTATTAAACGAATGCATTAATTGTTGATTTTTTTTATTATGCCTTAACACCTTAGTGTGAATTACACATGACCAGTTGTTTTCAAACGTTTTACCAGCAATGTGTTACTACGGTTTTTATCTGTCTACAGCGTTTTCAATATTTTGGCATATATTTTTTCTAAATTATAACATAAACACGTTCGCCCACATGAGTTGTGAAAAGTGGAAGTCGTAAAAATACTAGACTACGAAAGCAACAATAAAACGGGCTAGTGGTGGCAGGTTTTCACACATGCTTACATATGTAATTAGATACATATATTTACATATATGCATATCTATACATTTGTATGCATTTATTGACATTTATAAGTTAGTGTGGCCAACAAGCTGCACGTAGTTCCACTACCGTCGCAGGGCCAAGTTGCTAACCAACTCTGACCTGCCAGTCTGGTCTGGTTTGGCATGTGTAAACAAATTTATTGGTTATAGTCGACGGGTTGATACACTCGCTGCGGTAGCGTCCAACATAGCAGTACTCACAGCTGTGTTGGCTTCCTTGACTATGAGATTTAAGGCTGTTTTAGTGAGAATAGTAGTTGGATCCTTTCACTGCACGAATTTGGTTTATGGCATATTAGATGCATTTTATCGCTATAATAAATTTAGGTGAGTGCTTATCTTTGTATATTTGTGTATGTTTTTGGTACGTGTGTATTACAAATAAGCATTTAAATGAAAATCGGCAACGCTCTGATTATTTTCCTCGACATAAGTTTGTTAGAATGCGCTCAAGTTATTTGCAATACCTTTTTGTTTTATGATTTTCTTGGACAATTAACGTTTTTGTACATACTAAGATTCATTTACATAAGATGATTTTTGAATTGTATAAGTACTTTCGTATTGTGGGCCTAGCAATAACATCAAAGAATAAACTGAAGTAAAATAAAAAAAACACCAAAGGATCTTTACTCGAGATTTTGTTTGCCAAATAATGATATTTATTTTGTATGGTATATTGGAGAGGTAATTAGTGTTAATACGATTTAAAAGATATATACCAATAGATATGGGCATGAACGATTTGCAAACAATACGTCAAGACATCCGAAATTTTGCAGACGGTCTTTTCTCCCGAAGAAAATGCACATTCGTCAGAACCGCCGATATTGAACCACTACAGCATTTACATACAGGCATGCAACGAGTCTCCGCATGATACTGTCCACCTCTTCGCATGCCCTACAAACCCCACTCATCTAACACCCTTCTTCCTTTGGTCCGATTCCGTCGATACAGCACGTTTCTTGGGCCTCCCGTTAGATGACGTCGTCGAAAACGCAAATGACCCTTACCATCCTAACGGGGACTAGATAACCGTTAAAACAACAACAACCACTATAGCATGTAAGAGGCTCCCAAACTGGCGGATTAAAACAAAATCTTGTATTAAAATCTTTTTCTTGCCAAGTAATCTTGACGAAATTCGGCATAGATTACTATACAAGAGAACTCTAGAATCTCCGAAAATATTTTTCAAATCGGACCACTATATCATATAGCTGCCATATAAACTGAGCTATCAAAATCAAGACAAAAATATTTTTAAAACTTAGTAAGCTATAAGAAATGCTCATGTGATCGGTATTATAGCGTCGGTGCAGCCGATGTTTCTTTTTATAAAATAAAATACAATATTTCCAAAGTTATTATTTATTTAAATTTCTTCTTATGACCCCAGAAAGCCATAAACTTAATATTTCCTGCTTTTTCTAAAGCTATTAGTCACCAAACGGCAAAAATGTGCCAGATTATTCTAACATAACCTATAAAAAAATTTTCAAAATAATGTTTTGTTTGTAAATTCTCTCAAAGACATTCCATTCAAATAATAGTTTAATGCGTATTTTAATCACTTAAATACTACATTCCGCTTGCATATGACACTTATTCATGTACTCTACATACATAGATAGATAGTTATTTATTTAGTATGTAAATAGGTACACAAACATATATGGAAATGCATGCACCGGAAAGATACGGCACTTATTGCTGGGGCTTCATCGGTGCAACATACGAATAAAACTCCTCCTTCTACTTTTACAAGCTACACTATCTACGGCTTCCACGCCTTTGCACGTTTCGTTTGCTTCTTCTCAACTATTAGGTACATATGTACATACATACATATGTATGTATATTCACATATGGCTGTCTGTCTGTCTTATACTCGTATCTACAGTTCTTGTTGTAGTTTTGGCTGCTTTCAACATTGCCATTGTCGATCTGGTTCCAGCTGTTTCATTATCGGTAAAAAGGGAAATATATCTATGTTTATGTATATACACAGCCAAATACAATAACAATTTGGAAATTCATATGACGGTTCTTGTATTTCTTCTTTCCTTGAAGAACCTAACCTTATCGCTGTTTGTTTTTATTGTTGTTTGTATATTTTCCTGTGTTTTGATTTTTTCTTTTTTTATTTTCTTTAAACAATTTATGAGTTGCAGAGCGCTTTTTTGTATAGGGTGATTTTTTTGAGGTTAGGATTTTCATGCAGTAGTATTTGACAGATCACGTGGGATGTCAGACATGGTGTCAAAGAGAAAGATGCTCAGTATGCTTTGACATTTCATCATGAATAGACTTACTAACGAGCAACGCTTGCAAATCATTGAATTTTATTACCAAAATCAGTGTTCGGTTCGAAATGTGTTTCGCGTCCGTGTCCGATGAGCGATGAGGCTCATTTCTGGTTGAATGGCTACGTAAATAAGCAAAATTGCCGCATTTGGGGTGAAGAGCAACCAGAAGCCGTTCAAGAACTGCCCATGCATCCCGAAAAATGCACTGTTTGGTGTGGTTTGTACGCTGGTGGAATCATTGGACCGTATTTTTTCAAAGATGCTGTTGGACGCAACGTTACGGTGAATGGCGATCGCTATCGTTCGATGCTAACAAACTTTTTGTTGCCAAAAATGGAAGAACTGAACTTGGTTGACATGTGGTTTCAACAAGATGGCGCTACATGCCACACAACTCGCGATTCTATGGCCATTTTGAGGGAAAACTTCGGACAACAATTCATCTCAAGAAATGGACCCGTAAGTTGGCCACCAAGATCATGCGATTTAACGCCTTTAGACTATTTTTTGTGGGGCTACGTCAAGTCTAAAGTCTACAGAAATAAGCCAGCAACTATTCCAGCTTTGGAAGACAACATTTCCGAAGAAATTCGGGCTATTCCGGCCGAAATGCTCGAAAAAGTTGCCCAAAATTGGACTTTCCGAATGGACCACCTAAGACGCAGCCGCGGTCAACATTTAAATGAAATTATCTTCAAAAAGTAAATGTCATGAACCAATCTAACGTTTCAAATAAAGAACCGATGAGATTTTGCAAATTTTATGCGTTTTTTTTTTTTAAAAAGTTATCAAGCTCTTAAAAAATCACCCTATAGAATTCGGTAGAGTTCTTCGTACCTAGAAAATGCTGTCGCCGATTAGTTTTAGTCAATCTATACTTTATGCTGAGCTACGCTGTCGACGTATCTAACACCTGAGAGTTTAGTGCAAATGATGAAGTAATCACCATAAATATTTCTAATTGCATCTACGTATGTGTTGGTGAGAGTGTGGCTTCATCGTGTAAATAGACCCTGTAGGGAATTTCAACACATAACTGGCAGCAGCAGTAAAATTTCACAAAATCTTTACCGTTAATCTTAAATATTACATTTGAATAGCACCATGTGAATACAATAACAATTTTTAAGTAACTTTGACTCTGCCGAGTTGATAGTTCTTGACCGGATAAAAAATCTGGTCCGTTACGGTTACGTAGATCCGACTGTCGTGAAAACGCGCTAGTCGTTCTCCTTTTCCGTTGTCTCCAACTAGAGATTCGAAGTGTAGCCAGTTCCTTCTCCATCTGGTCTTCCCAACGGAGTGGAGTCTAATCCCTCTGCGTCCCCGGTGGGTATTGCGTCCAATACTCTTAGAGCTGGAGCTTTTTCATCCATTCGGACGACGTGGCCTAGCCAGCGTAGCCGCTGTCTTATAATTCGCTGAAATATGTCAGTGTCGTCATATATCTCGTACAGCTCATCATTCCATTGACTGCGGTGCCTTTTTACCAACCTTTCCTCGGTGAAAATAGAGTATTTTTTCTAAAATATTTGTCTCATATAAAAAATGAAAAATTTTATTGTTACAAACATTCACATACACCATAAATATTTCAAATTCGGCCATTGCGACGCCATTTCCGGTGATCCGTGACACTCGGAAAAAAGATGCGCCCGCGTTGTCAGGATAACTCCTTTCAGGATCTTCTAAAGTGAAAAAATACGTGATAAAACCTTAACTTAGAATTTGGACGAAGGAAAAAAGGTGAAAATTGGAATTTTGGCTGACATTTTTACAAAAAAATTAAAATTTTTCAGTGCAAAGTTCGCAATTTCTTTTTTTTTCAAATAGTTGTGTGGCAAAAAAAATCCAAGCCTTTTGTATCTCAAATACCTGTGTAAGATTTCATAAAAATCGGTTAAGTATTTCTCGAGAAATCTTGCCAATCGACTTCAAAAGCACAGTTTCGAGAAAAACGCGTTTAAAGCCAGTGCACTCAGCCTAACTAGCCTCGAGCCCACAAGTTCTCGAGGCTGTATCTCCGAAACTATTACTTGGATTATTTTGAAAATTTAAGACAATATTTTACAGGTGTTGTAGAGTTTAATAAGACAAAAAAAAAAATATATATATATTTTTCTTCAACCAATACAACTCGTTTTTTGAGAATCCCTAGAAAATTGCGTATAATTTTACTCGTAATTTTACCAAATAAAAAATTTACATATATTCTACAAATAAATGTAATTAATTTAAGGAAGAATTTTCAACTAAGCTTTCATTATAAAAAATGTATAAAATAGGTGAAAATCGCTCACTCCAAATGACTGGAAAGAGTATCTTTCCTTACAGGGTTTGTACCCACAAACTAATTCTGACCGACTCACCCACCTCCACATATACAGAAACGCGCTAATAATACACCGGTACAGCGAGGGAGTGTTGAAGCGTTCATTGTTTGTTGTTGCTCCAGCGTGCTGCATAAAGAGCATAGAACTATTAGCAGTTTGTTTGTAGAGACGCATGTACATATGTACATATACGTATATTTGTATTGGAGCGTGTTTGTGTGCATATGACACATATTTTGTTTGCTTCAACCGCAAACGACAAAAGAGTGCTTACCAAAAAAAAAGCAAAAAAAAAAAAAAACAACGAAACACAACGCCAATCAAAGTCAAAAAAGAGGCAAACACAAAATAAAAACAACAAAAGTGCAAACATACCTATGCATGTATGTATGTGAGTGTGCCAGAAAAGAACGGTGGAAAAGTGAAACGGTGTTAGAGCTGCAGAACACCACACACACATCCACAAGCTCTGCTTGATTCCTTTGCGTTGGCGTATGTACGTTGTGTAGGTGGCAATCCCACTTTCTGCACTTCACTCCACCCACACGTTTTCACAGCCAGTTACATGCATTGGCACTTATAACGGATTTTTATTTTACACTATTTTTTCCTTTTACTTTTGGTTTTTATACCCGGAACAGGGTATTTTAAGTTTACCACGAAGTTTGGAATACCCAGATCCACCCCACCACATGTCTGTCTGTCTATATCTATGTTTTCGAATTAGTTTCGTAGTTTTTGAGATATCGTTCAGAAATTTTTTTCTCCCCAAGGAAATGCTTAATCGCCGATATTGGACCACTATGTGATATACATAGCTGCAATACAAGCTGACCCATCCAAATCAAGTTCTTGTATGGAAACATTTTATATTTGATAATACAAATCTTCATGAAATTTAAAAAAAATACTATTTTCCAAATCAAAGCTACAATATCCGATCATATTTTTCGGCTTGGACTACTATAGCACAAAGCTATCATACAAACTGAACAATCCAAATTAAGTTCTTGTATGAAAAAATGCAAAACAACAATCCCCAAACATATTTTTTGGATCGGTATATCTGTCGGAAATCAAGATAATGATCCTTTTACACCCTTCATACAATAAAAACGCACATGTGACGGGTATTACAGCTTCGGAGCAGGCGAAGTGAACGTTTTTCTTGGTTTGTTTTTGTATTTTCAATTTTTATTTTTGTTTTTGTATTTTAAATTTTTGTTTTTCTTTTGTTTTTGTATTTTCAATTTTTGCTTTTGTAATTTTTGTTCATATTTTTTTTTTTTTGGAATTTTACCTTTCCCATTTTATTCTCTTAACCTCTTCGTGACACTTTGCTTGACTCACCAAACAAACATATGTACATACATACATACACCCGTACATACTTATGTCATCGTGGCATTTTTCTTCCGTTTTTGGTCGGATTACATGCCATATCATTGTTTTGCATCCTTCCTTTGGCTTCTGTTGCAGGCGTTCGGCGTTCTAATTGTTTTCTTGCCTCGTGTGTGTGTAGGAGTATGTATGTGAAACAACAAAGTACAAATATTTATACATACACATTTACATGGTAGATCTCTCTAGCCTCAACTTGCTTTGATGGTCGTTATTGTTGTTGTTGTGTTTTTTGTGATTGTTGTAATCGAAGTGTACCTGTTGAAATCTGTTGATGAAATGAGTGTGCACACAGCTACAAGCAAATATAAACACATACATAAATATATATATGTATATGAAGGTGTGCCGGTGAGTAGCCCAAAAATAGTGCGATTACATTGTTGTAAACATAAAATAAAACCATTACTCAATAGCATTTAGTGTTTTTCTCGAGAATTAGTATTATTTCTCCGTACTTTGCTCTTGTTCTGTTTTCTGTTGTTGTTATTGTTATATTTTTTTTTGGCTTTCTCCTCCTGTCATTGACCTGCATGCGTTTGAAGTGATTTGTAAACAAAGCGCTTAACATGTGTACTTCGTCAGGATACTTATCGTTCAATTCATTTGTGTTTTCGACTTTTTCGCCGTATTATTTCAAAATATTTATTTCACCTATTATATTCGTATAAATACCTGTATTTTTTTTCTTGCTTATCTATCTTTTTTTTCCATTTCAGGATCCCGCTGGTATCTTCGAACTTATCGAAGTCGTCGGCAATGGCACCTATGGGCAAGTCTACAAGGTAAATAAACCATATGATTTAAGTGTCTATTCTAATGAATAATTTGAAATATTCATATTTGAAACATGAAATTTAAAATTATAAATATTTTCCGGTATAAACTGGCATACCGTAATTAAGGGGTGGGCCATATAAAATGTTAAATTTAAAAATTCAATAAAAAACGGCTTGATATTTTTCAAAGGTCTAACATTTATTTAAAAGGTTGTTTTATGAAATTTATTTGTGGAAAACAATTTCGGACAAATGACCACCACGGCTGAGTTTACAGTAGCTTATCCGATCCACCCAATTTTGGGGTACTTTCTCGATGGTTTCAGGCCTTATGGCAGCTACAGCAGCTTGAATCTCGTACCTTAGATCTTGTATTGTTTCTGGGTGGTTGGCGTAACATTTATCTTTATCAGCTCCCCACAGAAAATAGTCCAACGGAGTTAAATCGCAGCTTCTGGGAGGCCAATTCACATCACCTCTTTTGCTGATTATGCGATTTTCGAAGATAGGGCGTAAAAGGTTGAGTGTAGCGTTTGCTGTATGGCACGTAGCGCCGTCCTGTGCCCCAAACGCGACAATTCTGCTTGTTAACGTTACCATTGAGGTGAAAATGAGACTCGTCCGAAAAGACGATTTTTCGGTAAAATTGACCATCCTCAGTTTTTTTTTTTTTCAATACATATTTACCAGTTTTCTTCTAGTGAATAGCGACCCATTTCGTAAATTTTAGACTTTTTACTGAATATCTGTCACTTTCCGAATGGTATTTGACGTTTCCAATGTTGAAATATAGATAATTCAAATTTAAAACGTTAGATGGCCCACTCATTCTTCTGTAGCGCTTCTGATGTATGGAGGATTTTCAAATAGATTTTTCTATTCACTATCTCTCGTGCTAGTAGTTATCTCTAGATCTTAAATAATTATAAAGGAAAACTTAATGCCTCCGAAAGTTGAGCAACGTAAACACTATATAGTGCTTAGAGTGTTCCTTTCAAAGACAATACTAGTGAAATCTAGAAATTCCTAGAACTTGTAAGCCGAATCAGTATGCTTAAGGATTCGGACATGCAGTTCATGAAAATCGATAAATTATGGCAACTCCATACTGAGCAAAATGATGATAGACGTTGAAGTATAAAAATATACATATATACAGTGAATTTCCCCATCACAGACAGTTCTCATATCCGGACAACTCCTATAACTGGACAAATTTCATGAACACAACGAGCTCTCTCTCGCAAACAAGACCTGTAGAAGTTGTGATTTCTTTAGTTCTGAACTTTCAAGAATGGGTTCTCTTTGATAACAACATTAACTCGAATCATTTATGGTTACAGTTCCAATTGTTAAATTCTTACAAAGCCAAAAATCTCATAAAGATCCTTCTGTGATCAAATTCAATCCAGGAAATATCGACAATCTGCTTTACTGAAATTTTAAACAAATTGTGAACATTTAACAGGTTAATTGAAAAGTCCCTGGCTTACCATAGTAAATCAAAATTTTTAAGCAAATCTCGTTTCTTTTTATTCAACATTGTTTCCATCAAGGAACTGATTATAGAGATTCTCCAACTTTTCCATACTAATTTTTTTAGTACGATTTGTCTTTTGCTTCAAAATGGGCCTCAGTTTCGGCGATCACGCCGTCATTCGACGAAAACTTCTTCTCAGCGAGCATTCTGTCTGAGATCTGAGAACACGAAATAGTTGCTGAGAACCAAATCTGGAGAATACGGTGGATGCGGAAGCAATTCGAAGCCCAATTAAGGACAGATACACCTTTTGTATATTCAAAATTCACGATTTTACGCTTTTGGCTTTTTAAAAAGCTTTTGTTTCTCTAAAAAGCTTTTGATTCCAGATAAATATGTTCGTTAAAATCAGTATAAATTATTTCATAATGAAGTCATTAAAACATCAATATTAATTATAACAATAAAGGTTGTTGTTTGCAAACTTTCGAGGCTTTGAAAAGCTTCTGACTGTCTAAGGAGCTTTTGAGCTTTTGACTCTAAAAGATCAGTGGTCTTAAAAATAAAATTTGGGCATTACAAAAAATACATAAATGCTGCTGACTATTTTTAATAAATTCGAGGCTTTAAAACGGTTTTGATTGCCCAAGGAGCCTTTGACTCTTAAAAAAATGTATTTGTTCATTACGAAAATTATAAAAATATATGCTGGCTACTTTCAATAAATTCTACCGAGCAAAATTTTTTGCTAATCTAAAAGCTAATTTATAGTATGGCTCCGCCTATTATTAAGTATATTTACGTACAAGGTTAATCCTCTGGATTATACAGTAAGCTAAAGCGGTATTAACTTCACTTAAATCACTAAAATACTACGCCTCTCTTAAATACTTCCTGGTAGCGCCGCCTAGTAAATTTTATTTAATTTACCACACGCATAATTAAATGGGCAATAAAAGGCTTAAGACTGTGCGACATTTTGTCATTAAAAATTTTGGTTATTGGCGTCCTCTGCTGTCAGTGCGTAAATTGAATGTTCCTTAAACGATTTTACTACAAATATATATATGTACATGCTTACCAAACATATAGCTATAGATATATATATACATTTGTATACATATGTATATTAAACTCACCTTGCTTCATCTCGGCTTGCTGGCTGTTGTTGAAAACTCCGAACGGGAACTTTGAGCGCGGCCTTCGCAACGTTTTGCATACATACTTACCAGTTGTACT